>JAOUZG010022862.1:152977-163367 GCA_026289955.1 Argiope argentata
TATTCTTTTACAAAGTTTTAGTTATTATTTGTGGAATCATTGACTATATGTTTCTGAAACGGCTTTGAGGTTTGAATAATGCAAAAAGAATAAAGAAATATTCTTAAAATAATATTTTAAAATATTGAATTCTTCCTTTTTGTTTGTTAAATTCTCAATTATTAACATTAATGCAATTCCGTTATATCTAAACGATGTAAGTACTCATTAAAAGATTGTTTTAGTTTTTTTTTGCAACATCTTAACATCATTTATTTGTTGCGAGATAAATATTTCCTTTATGCACGAATAGCTTAATATATATAAACATTCTTTTTTAATTAGTTGTACGTTCAGACTGGCAACAGTGATATTTTTGGAACTTTTGATCTTGTTGTTAAAAATCTTTTAAAAAAGATTTTTATTTATATAATTTTGTAAGCATTTTATTTTTGTTGACACACGAGCACAACATAATATTATAACATTTAACATTTGAAATTTTTTTTAGAAACTACATAATTTCAAAAATGTATTATGTTCCAAAAATAAAATCTAATTCCGTTTGCAAACACCAAAAAAAAAAAAAAAAGAAAAAATACAGCAGCTCCATGTCTCTGACCACTCAAGAAATTTATGCCTCTAGTTAAGGGTTAATTAAATGCTTTTATACTTAATTAAGGAATTGTGAAAAATTGGTGCTTACATATTATACCGTCCAACTTTATCGCCAAATTTGAATTCGTCGCCAATGAGTTGCTAAAACTCCAATTATGGCAATCCGGCAATGGTTTCATCCGTTCATCTTTATCGCCAAATTTAAATCGGTCGCCAATGAGTGACTAAACCGTTGGCGAAGACCGTATAATACGGAATTCTTTCACTTAATTATTTTGGTTATTATTGTGTTTTATCACTTAGCTCGCCAGATAACTAATATTATTTTTCATTCTTATCATTTATAAATTTTAGTTTGGCCTCCTTTTACCCTTTATTTAATTAAGCTCAGTTATAACTAAATCGAAATAACTTCCGTGAAACTCCTCGCTAACTGCGAGTAAACTTTCATTATTTTGACCATAATGAGTCTAACAAGCCGAAACATCTTTCCGCAAATGTCTCAAACGAGAGAATTCCTCGAAGGAAATCATTGATCACCAAGCAATTATGAGATCGGCAATACGGCACCATTCCAGTGCAGGGAATTGCCCTTTGTTGTCGAAGCTAATTATCTCCAGCAAAATCTGAGGACTCGGGCTGCAGTGAAATCTACTTAGCCCACGATTAAGTCACAGGGTTGTTCAAACCTCTCGTTGTAGAAATTGCAAGCTGCTACCGCTTTTAACGAAGCAAACAACAGGAGAACTTTTAATCTTAGGACGTGAATGAAGTAAAATGGAAATTTTAGTCTTTGAACATGGTATAATATATATTTAACTCTGCAAATTTATAGTATATACTACAAATACTAGCAAAACTTACAGTATATATTAAAAATAAATTTTTAGTCAGTCATTTTATAGTTAACTATCATGTCAGAACATGTTATTTTGGGAATGAGTGTCAACAGAAATCCGTTAGTGGAAAATAAGAAAAATCGTAGGCGAAAAAATTGAAATGTTATTTTCTGGTCCAGCATAGCAAAAATTCAGCTTTTAATAATGTAATGCCGTACCATTTACAAAAGATCTGATTTAAAAAAATAAGCTAATGACTACCGCAAATAAAACCTGGAAAAATGTCATTTTGAGCACGTGATTACATGAAAGGAAATAAATAGGAAATGGGATATTTTTTTAAACAATGAATGCGAGACAAAGTTTTTTTGGATAGTTTGCAATGCTAAAGTGACTCATTCAATGAAACGATTAAAACGAATAAAAATATAGTTTAACTTGCACAAGCACGTGGTGCTTGTCCGTTCAAGAAATGACGCTCTGACATGATACATTGAAGTATGCATAGCAGATTTCATGTTAATCTTTTTTGTATATTAAATTATATTTGGGATTAATGTGGGATTGTATTATATGTGGGATTGTATAAATTTATTAAATGAAATTAATCTAATGAAATGATAATATATATATGAGTCAATAATGGGTAAACAAATCTAAATACTTTTTTGTGGGTTGAAGCAAGAAGTTACAGAATTTAGGCACCAGTTTCCTCAAAGAACATAGCGTGAATCTACTCAAATTTTAAATTTAGCACAAGATATCTCAATATTATTAAGCTAAACACTTATCAGAATTAATTGTTTGAAAAGTTGAGCCTAAAAAGATTTTAAAAGCATATACAAAAGGAAAATATATCAGTTAAGTGGCAAAAAGTTTCTGAAAATTGAAAAAAAAGAGCTTTCTTTGAATAACAAGAGGTATAGAGCAAAATTCATCTATACCTTTATAGAGATTTATCAAATGATTCGCTTAAAATTTTGCAGGTACCTTAAAGAATAGATTATTTAGTTCTTGAAAATAAAAATAAGTTGCATTACTATTAATTTTATAAATATTGCTGATAAACTTATAGATAACATGAAATTTACATTTTTTTCTCCTTGTGAAGCATTGAACAAATATAAGATATTTCTAAAAGAATAGATTAAGTAATCTCTTATTCAGGAACAGTTGAATATACTGAGAAAATATGATACCCAATTTTAACAAAAAATATGCATTAAACTTTAATTTATGAAGATGTTTATAAGAAAATAATATAAAAGATTAGAATTTGAGAAAGTAATACCGAAAAAAATAAAATGGCATTAAAACGTGTGTAAACGTAAACTAGCATTAAAACGTGTGTAAATGCAAGTATAAAAATCAGTGTAACTTCCTTCCAACCCCACCCCAAATAGACTAAGAAACAGAATTGTAATGGTTTTATTAACAAACATTAAGAAAAAAGATTAAAATGAAATCTGCTATGCATATTTCAAAGTATCATGTCAGAACATCATTTCTTGAACGGCCAAGCACCACGTGCTCGTGCGAGTTGAATTATATTTTTATTCATTTTAATCGTTTCATTGAATGAGTCGCTTTAGTATTGCAAACGATCCAAAAAACTTTGTCTCGCATTGACTGTTTTTAAAAATATACCACATTTCTTATTTATTTCCTTTCATATAATCCCGTGCTCAAAATGACATTTTTCTAGGTTTTATTTGCTGCAGTCATTAACTTATTATTTTCAATCAGAGCTTTTGTAAATAGGATGGCAACGCGTTATTAAATGCTCGTGCAGATAATAAAATTACAACTTTTCCCCTGCAGTTATTTTTATTTTTCGCCCACGGATTTTTGTTGACGCCAAAAACCTTATTTCCAAAATAACATCATTTTTTGACAACATAATAAACAAAAAAAATTATAATTTCACTAAAAATCGAATTTTTGCTGTAGTATCTTAAGTTGATTTTTTAATGCTCATTATATGGGGAAAGTATTTAATAAAAACTTTTATGATTTTTGATGTAACTTAGAAAATACACTTTAAATCAGAAGAGGTAAAAAATTTATCTGGAAAACTTAAAAATCAATGAAATATACTTCCTATATTTTCTATGATTTTATAAAGAGTAAACATGACAAAAATGAATTTCATCCCCATTAAATATTTTTATTTATTTGGAAGAATCTGTCAGAATAATAATCTAGAATATTTTAATGATACTTTGCATCGTAATTAACTGAGGGTGATACCTGAAACTTACTCTTCTCGAAACTTCAATATTACTATAAAGGAAAACGTTTAACCAAAGTCAGTTGAATGAAAAAAGGTCCATCATGACATATTTGCCACTCAATAATATTATTCAGATGATCATGTGACAGGAATTATACCTTTTTTTGTGTGAATTAAGGTTACGTTTTAATATGAAAAATAAACTACAAAACTAGGGTATTTAAAAATTTTTCATGAATTGGAAGAAATGAGATATTTACTTAAAATGCAAACATAATTAATTTTGGAATAAGAAACTTGTAAACATTGTTTTGAAATTTTTTTTGAAAAAAGATTTTAGTTTTAGAAGTTTAAATAAAAGTTCTTTTGTCGTTTTATTTGACTTATAACATCCATATTTCTATTATAAATTTTGAAAGTTAGAAAGGTTTATTTATAATGTATTAAAATTCAATTTTATTTTTCTAAGTACTTTTTATTAATATAAAACAATTTTGGTATCGGTTAATGAAAACTTATATTTAACAAAATAAATATAAACGTAAAAACGCGATAAAGAAATTCCCGCTCATTATTTTGACCAAAACTGAAACAACTAATATAAAGTTCTTAAAAGTCAATTCCTACTTAGTTCAACAAAGAAAAAAATTATTTTAGTTGCTTTTCATAAATAATGACAGTTAATATAAATAATTTATCAAAAAATTATTGATTTTTACGAGAATTGGACTCGCATTCTTCACCTTCACTCAAAAAATACCGAAGTTCTTACATTTTACAGATTGATTTTCATTACAAACTGCTAGAACTCTATTTAAAGTATTAAAAATAATTAAATGTAATTAATGAATTAATATTTGACAAAACTGTATTAACATCAAGTGTCATCCAATACTAATTTTAAAAATTGTATTTGAACTTGAGTGGATGAATAAGAAGTATTTTATTATCGATTGAAAATTTGATCAAGGTATATGAATACATATAGGGAGAGTGTGAACTAATAGTGGGAAATAAAAAAAAACGAGCCGTAATATGGCGAAAAAAATTATTTTATGACAATAAATCGGAAAGAAAATGTGATTAATTCTATTAATGTCTTAAAAAATAATAAGCATTCGTAAGTAATAAATTATGCAGCGGATAAAGGTAATTGCTTTAGGTTCTTAGGAAAAAAGTGTACAGAAATGAATAACTTAATAAGCTTTTTATATTTCATGCGTACAAAAAATGCTGGTTCAATTTGCATTGTTTTTAATTATAAGTTGGACTAAAACAATCTGTCTCTACTTTTTTTTTTAAAAAAAATGTATTTTAAGAAGATGAGTTGCAGCACTTATTTCAATTAGTAATTTTTTTAAAAAAAGGGTGGAAATTAAGAATGACCTAGTTATGAATAGAGAAAAGAACTCTCTCGATTCTTAATTCTTATTTAATATGAAGTGATAAAAATTGAAACTTTTAACTGAAAATATAAAAATTGAAGAAATAAAAGTATTCTTATTTCGTTAAAATTATCTAGGAAAATTGTTTTTATATCTTTAATTCCTTCTAATTTTATGATTTAACAACACATATTTCGTTTCGATTGTTCAGAAAATAATAGATTGGTACTATGTAATTCCGACATCTTTTGCTCTTTGTTATTTTTCATGCTAGGTTTGTTTGCTTTTTTTCCCATTTTATTTGCCATATGTTTCTTACAGTTCTCCAAATTTATGCATGCTAACTTTTTTATTTTACCTCGTTTCTTTGCGTAAATATCCATAATACAATACGAAGTGAAAAAGAAAAATCCCAGAACGCCAAAATGGCAGTTTATAGCCAAGCATAAAATGCCTGAATTTATATTAATGAAACTGTGGCAAACATAAATTAGGTCCTTTATGCGCATGCGCTGCCTGATCGCCGTCTTACAACTGGCCAAGTGCAAATCCGGCTTAAGAAAAATTATGAAGCTATTTTGGAGGTAAACTAGTAGAAGCAGTTTCTTTAAGGCGACCAGGTACTTTTAAAATGACTTTTTGCTATCTTCACCTTAGCAATTGAAATTTTACATACATTAAGAGTAACACTATAGAAGATGACACACAAAATGTTAAAGTATGAGTTAGGGAGGGTAATATAATATGATATTATTGATAAATAACGTTTATGAAAAACGTTCCAGGTGCACCAAATTTATTCGGAAGTGCTCCAATTTTCCTTATTACTTACTCTTACCATTTTTTCGAAAAGTTGAGATTAATCATGAAGTTTGGTTAATTTTAATATTTCGTACTCAATGTAATTACTCAAGACTACTGAAACTTTTTGAAAAAATCATTAGTTTTGAGTTATTATATTAGTTTATTTTGATATTTCGTATTCGAACTTCATGATTAATCACAACTTTTGTTTCAAAAATGGTTAGAGTAAGTAATAATGAAAATTGGAGTGTTTTCGAACAAATTTGGAGTGCCTGGAACATTTTTCATTAAAGTTATTGATCGCTAATATTATATTATATCAACCCTCCTAACTCATAAATTAATATAATGCTTTAAAATTTTGAGTATCATATTCTTTAGTGTTACTCTTATTGCCTGTAGAAATTCAAATTGCTTAGGGGAAAATTGCAAAAAGTCATTTCAAAGGTCCCTGGTCACCGTAAAACGTTCAAGCATGTTCTCTAATGCAGATATTATCCCCTCCATGCCAAATAGATTATGCATCTTGAGACTGTTTATTCAACGTGTGCTCAGATTTACAGCTTCAGATTCTGCGTTGAGAACTCAGAGCTTCATAGTTTAGTAAAGAAAACCGACACTTGTGTATTGTTTTTCTATACTTGCCAGTCGTTTACCGATGGCATGCGAATGCTACAAATCACCGATCTTTGGTGATTAATCGCTGACTTGGGATTAATGAAGAAGTGCCACAATTTCAAACATTCATTTTGGATGCCTTTTATTCCGACGGTTTGAATCCAATATCTACTATAAATCTACGATCCCAAATCAATTTATGAAAGATCAAAATGAAACCTGCTCTGCGTATTTCAATGTATCATGTCAGATCATCATTTCTTGAACGACCAAGCACCACGTGCTCGGGCAAATTGAATTACATTTTCTATTCATTTTAATGGTTTCATCGAATGAGTCACTTGAGTATTGCCAACGATTAAAAAACTTTGTCTCGCATTGATTGTTTAAAAAAATATCGCTTTCCCTATTTATTTCATTTCACATAAACACACGCTCAAAATGACATTTTTCTAGGTTTTATTTACCATAGTCATTAACTTATTTTTTAAATCAGAACTTTTGTAAATGTAATGGCAACGCGTTATTAAAAGCTGATTTTTGAAATGTTCGTTGAGATAATAAAATTTCTATTTTTCGCCTACGAATTAAAATTTTTATTTTTCGATTATGGATTTTTGTTGACGCCAAAAACTTCATCCCAGAAAAACCTCATGTTCTGACATGATAATAAAATATTGATTTTCGAATTATGCAGTTTCATAAGTAGAAAGTACAAAATACGGAGGTTCAACGGTTCGACAGACTTCGTTCAAAATTGGAACAAAGTTTACAGTTGGGATATTAAAACAATGAACCATTTCGCATTTTCCTAAGTTGTTAAGTTTTTGATTTATCGCGTTTGGATACGTAATCGGTTAGCGTTACAAAAAGTAAAAGGTCAACAATTTGTTGGTTTTGGGTTCAGAACTATAATGTAGATGCTAAATATATGTACCGAATTTCATTCATATAGCGTTTCACAATTTACAGTTTCCAGCTCAGTCTTGCTCAAAAACAGCAACACAAACTTCTCAGGAATACATTTCATTAAACCTTGATAGGAATCTACGCATTTGATGTTGAAGTATTTATATCTTCCTTCATCTAAAAGTTCAAAGTGTTTTTGCATTCATATCGCTTCGATAATTTCGATGTAATTTCAAAAAAATATTTTTCTTCGAAGCTTAGAAAGGTCTGAAATACGGAGATTTGCCAAAATTTCAAGTTAAAATTTTTTGATGATTAAAATTCGTTCTCTTCTTACCCTAGAAAGTTAAGGGAAATGTGTATGATTTCAAGAAGCTTTCTGTGTCTTGATCTTTGATGATCTTATTGAACATAAAAGCATTTTCGATCGCACGAAATTTTAAAGAATAATCTACATCTTATATGAGGTATTCTGTGATCAAATCATATGCGAAAGAATGTTGATATTATTATGTATGGGATAACATATAAGGAAAATGGCCACCACGGCCTTGCTGGTGCATAAGCACTCTTTCGGCGAAATTTTCCATGGCTCCTCTTTGCAAAAATGTGATCGAATTTTGTTGTTGCAGCGTCGCATTTCTTTCTTTAAAGCACGCTTGTTTTTAGGCTTGTTGAAATAGACTTTTAACTTGAAATGATCCCATAAAAAGAAATCCAGTGGTGTTAAATCTCACGATCTAGGAGGCCATTCCTCAAATTAACTGACTATGGCCGTAATATTTTCATTATTTTTTAATTATTTTTCAACATTGAAAACACGTTATTCTAGTGCAACGTTCACTTTTTATTAACTCTAAACTATCATTTGTCAAATGGTATTTTAAATATAGTTGCAAAACCCTTACTACACAAATGATGGCAAATTCAAATTTTGCGTTAATTTTGGATCGTAGTTTAATTACAATAATGCAGAATTCGCGGGATTAAGGAAATAATTTGAAGAACATATTTAATATGAAATTATTGCTCAAATATTTTTTACAAAAGAAATTTTATAAATGTAACTAATAATATTGGAATATGAATTAGCATTTTTGCATTTTTGTTTCGTTCTTTAATATTTAAAGTAAAAAATTAATATAATAACCTTCTTTTGATGTTTTTAATAGTTTAAAAAAATGAAACATATAGAAAATGTTTTAAATTGCTTTAAACTTCTAAAAAAAATGATGCAAATGTTATATAATGATTGTTTTTAAAAATTCATTTATAGGGTATTTATAATTTGTAATTCTTATTCCATAAATACAGCTGTATTTTGACTAAAGTATTCCACAAATTTACTTTTTCATGTTTCTTAATAGCTAGGAAAATAAAGGCTACTATTTTTAATATTAACAAAGAGACCATATTATCACAATCGACAAAAAAGATAACTTTATCCTAATCGAATAAAATAAAAGTTACTATTTTAAACATAACACTAGAAATCATATTACCATAATTGACCAGACAGATCTTTTTATCCTAATTGAATAAAAGAAACGGGGAAACAGTTTGAATTTTGTGAACTATGAATCCTTCGATCTGCATCACAATGTCTACTTTACTTATTTTATTCTTCGCTCATTTCACTTTCAAGAGGTGAATCGGAATTATTCATCTGTAAATTTCAATGAGATGCAAATTTCGGTTCGATGAATACGTATAGACACCCTCAATAAGAGCTTCTTCTAAAATTATTTAGCAGAAGGATTAACTTTAAAATCTCCAGTAAAAGTCCTGAAGCGATTACTTGTGGCACAAATTTTGGTATTGTGTTCGTTAAAAGATTTAATTCACTCATATTAACCCCGAAATAATTTCGACTGTCTTTCATAATTTTGGATTCTTTAATTATCTTATTTAACAACTTTGATAGAGGAAAAAATGCAGTATTCCGATGCAATCTTAAATTTTGAGTAAAAATGTTCTGTGTTTCATAATATTTCCAACGTTATATTTCGTTTAAAATTTTGGCAACTAAAGGTATACATTACATGAAGCTTTCTGTGCCTCAATTTTTTGTGAGTGCATATATTATAAAGTGATTCTGGTGTTTTTTATTGTCTCGTAAACGCAATATAGCTCTTAAACATCGAAGCACTTTTCAAGCGACACTACCTTTAACATCCAGACTTTTTCGGTGTGCCTTTTGATAACGTTGACTCTTCCAAGCTCACTGCTGATCAGATGTAATAAATCTGTCATCGGTCGACTGTGGGCAATTGTCTTGCGGTTTTCCGACATCGAGTTACCTTTTCTACCGACATGAGATTTTTATTCTAATCCATGTGACGCTGATTTTGTGGATTCTATATTGTTAATTCCTCTTCATATAAATCCGAAAATTTCATAATTATTTCATTACTTTGCGGCAGATAGGATTATTCTAGGACCGGACTCGCAATGTTAGTGTTTGTAGCCGAGTAACATAAGCACTATACAAAAGTAATTACTTGTGTACCGGAGATATTACTTGACTTATGAAGTTTCCACCACAACTCCACTCCGTTGTTATTAACAGCTAGAAAATCGATGTACGCAACAGCTTTGGATGGCTATTCAAAATAAATTGACCCTCAGTTTTTTTGACCCACCCTAGACCAGATTTTCCAGATATTTGATGTTCGTCCATTTTACCGACACTTTGCAAAAAGCTCTGCGATGTCTACAGGCGTCCCACAAGCGACGGAAGAGTGTGGTTCCCTAGTGAGTTGAATGTAAGATTTATAACCATATGTATGAGGCGATAAGTCTTTGGAACACTACTTACAACGGAAGCAGGCGCTCCAAACCGATCCACTTGGAGGTTAAAGGAAAATTCCCAAACCGCCCTGTTGGAAGTGAGAGGGATAAAAAAAGTGCAGTAAAAATAATCAAACTCGAAAATTTGACGAATTTTATCTTTTCATCCTTTCAAACTTCCCTGAGTTATATATATATATATATATATATATATA
>JAOUZG010022862.1:208367-221496 GCA_026289955.1 Argiope argentata
ATGGTAACTTTCAAGATAAACATCTATAGTTGGATAACAACAAGGCACCGTTCTAAACCAAAATATTACAGTGTCTTTGTTTTAATGAATCGTTGCCTTTGAGCTCCCAAATCGGAACTTTTCCAGCAACAGCAAATGAAAACTGGATGTTGTTTTAGTTGCAGTCTTTCAGTTTTAACGAAAACTGAATATTAATAAACTCCAAACTGAAAAGTTTAAAATAATTTTCCATTGCTGCCTTTTACAAACTGTCCTTTTTAAAATTGAAACTCTCAGATTTTTAGGGCAATCTGTATAAAGAAGGAGAAATTATTTTATACTATTAGATATTTATATAATTATTATTAATATAATTACTTTATTTAATTTTTATAATTCACGATTATAAAAGTTTGTATAATCTGTACGAAGTTATAAATCTGTACAGAAGAGAAAAATTTTCTAATCTCTATCTAATCTAATTTCTAATCTATATAATAACTAATCTATCTAATTTCAAAATATAATATATTAAAGATTTTCTTCTATTTAAATTAATATTTTCTTTCTTCATAATTTTGTAAATGTGAAATTTTGCAAACGATTTTCAACTAAGCTAACTAACGATTTGGGTTGCTAAACTTTTTTGGCAATAAATGATTTTAACCGATTGCAAAATAGGTTCTAAGCAGATAGACAAGTAGACACACAAAAAAGTGATTGAATATTACATCATTTTAAAGCTATGAACTATATTTAAGGTTCCAAATCTCTAGATCATATTTAATTAAAAATCAATTGCAAATTTTGCACCGGATATGTAAATAGATACAGCAGAAAAGAGATAATAATAACGCTCTAGTAATAATAAAAAATGCATTTTCTTCGAGATATACACAACTGTATATCTAGACGCAAAAAGGCCTATATTTTACAAACTCAAAACAATTCGAATTAAATAAAACAGTGTAAAAAGAAAATCTAAAGACTTCATTTCCTATAATTTCCTAATTAAAGTCTCCATTGACATATAAGTGTTGCTTATTTATAAGATTTAAATGCATTTTCTAAAAAAAGATGGGGGATCATAATTTTACTGTTGGAGAATCCTCTTATCACAAAAAAATAAACAAGATATCTTAATCAAATTTATAATCAGTGCTCGTTATATTATTCAGAATGTTTTTTAAAAATTATGGATTTAATGATGAATGCAAGAGAAATGGATTTATGATTGCTTAAAATAAATATTATTGAAATAAAATCTAAAATTTTATAGATTATTAAATATATTAAACACAAAAATTTTATTTTTGAATATAATTCTTAGATAATAGTTATACTCTAAAATATGTTACACAAGTAATTTTACAAAGAAAAATGGAAAAAAAATTACAATATTTTTTCTCTAGAACAATCCTAGTTTTTTTTAGATAAATAAACACCAATAATTATCTCAAAATATGGTTTTTCATCAAAAGCTATATATAAAATAATTTCCCTTTTATTCATTATTTTATTCTTATATTAATAAAAAAACTTCTTATAATTTTTAAAATCCTCTTTGAACCTAGTCGAATGTCGTAAAAAACAAAAATTCGATTATATATTAATAACTAACCTTTATGATTTATAATATAAAATTCCTACTTCATTCATAATATTATTTTTAAAAAACAATTTATGATTTTATACTTTATTAAAAACGTTCTTTGCATTAGCATAATTCAAATATATTCGCATAACTCTACCGAGAAAGCGTATTCTGATTAAAATATTCATAGCGATTCTTCATAAATATTCACGAAGTAAAATGGCCATTTCGATAGAATTTATGGTCCAATCAACCAATTCATCTTCACAAAATGCGATGAATTTAAAGAAAAATATGGATGCTGATCATTACGTAGGAAAGGCATAAATAGAAATCATAAAAAATTAAGTTTTTTTTCTTTTTTATATGATTATGAATAAATAAATTTCATTGTATTCCTTTGAAAATTAATATTAACCACCTTCCTGATTATCCCGAGTTATCTCGGGTTCATACAAATTGAACTTAATTATTATCCAGAGAAAACACGGGCGAAACAGAATTTGTCGGTACGATTTGTTTTATCACGGTTTTATTCGGCCTGGAATAAATGAAAGTAAATATTCAACTTTGATTGGCAGCTAATCAAGTTTTGTTAATTTGGCGGTTCTTTTGGCGGGATTAGTCACGTGTTTCCCCAATTGTATAGCATACTTCGCCAATAGTATACTTCGGCTTGGGTATTAGTAATATATACCGAAGGATAGTTGCGTTGAATTGAGTAAAATAAAGATCAAAAGGAAATCTTCCATACACATTTCAATGCATCATGTCCGAACATCATTTTTTGAACGGCCAAGCACCACGTATTCGTGCGAGTTGAATTATATTTTTATTCATTTTAATCGTTTCATTGAATGAGTCACTTTAGTATGGCAAACGATCCAAGAAAACTTTGTCTCGCATTTATTGTTAAAAAAATTATCACATTTCCTATTCATTTCATTTCATATAATCATGGGCTCAAAATGACATTTTTCTAGGTTTTATTTGCTGTAGCCATTAACTTACTTTTTTTATCATACCTTTTATAAATGGGATGGCAACGCGTTATTAAAACATGATTTTTTGAAGTGCTCGTGCAGGTAATAAAATTTCAATTTTTCTCCAACAGTTTTTCTTATTTTTCGCCAACGAATTTTTGGTAACGCCACAAACCTCATTTCCCAAAATAAAATCATGTTCTGACATGATAATGGCGATGATATAAGCACCATACGCGCACCATATTGGCGAAATTTTTACTCGGCGCTTTTTGATCGCTCTTAAAACTGACAACTACCAAAAGATTTGCAAAAGTTAACACTCGCCCACCAACTGTAATCAACAATCCGTTTTCTTTAAATTCTTCCGCCTTTTAATTGCAAATTTCTCATTACGATAATGAATAAACAGGCCACCATCAGGGAAGATTCAGTTTGAATAAGTTCACTGAACCGACAAAGAAAATAAGCGGATTAATTCGCTGAGGAGCACATGGAATCGTTTCCGAGCAATTTGCTTCGTAAATCGACACTTTGAGAAATCCGAACACGTTCTGCAACGAATACCAGAACGGAAATTAATCATGGTGGAATAAAAGAGAAATTTTCGGCAGATATAAATTAAATCCAAGTTTTAAAAAAAAGGTGTAAAGAAGGGATGATGGGGCCATCGTGAATTCTGATGGGATGGACAGTTTTATGCTTGCAAGGAAAAAGTTTAAAAAAGAGACTTTTTAAAGATACTGAAGGGAAGGAAAAAGATTAATTAAATGGGCTTATTGTGTTCCACGTTAATTTTCTTGCGCTTTTATACATTTTTAGGCTGAGGATGTTGAAATTACTTTTCAGTGTTTACAATTAATTTAGTACGCAAATGAGAAGCAGATTAGAGAGGCTCTTATGTTACCATTTTATTCATTGGATCGTTACTTTTTTTTATTTTCTCGTATACGTGCTGTAAAGAAAGTATAGTAATTGTCAAAAAATTCAAATTCAAGTTTTTGACGAATCTTTACACTTTAAACCTTCCTCAGTATAAAAAAATTTTTGAAAAAAAAATCAATTCCTTTGTCGGTTTGCTACAAAATTAATAGTTTAAAAACCAAGAAAAAAATTTTGCGGACAAAAAGCTAATTGCCAAAGGAGGCTAACAAATTAAACAGGAAGTTAGTATAATAAATAATGTATAATAATAGTAAGTATCAGTGAAGAGCCAAAAAATGGTAAATCTATCTAATACAAGTGGAAACGTGACTCGTTGGACCTGACAAAGTTTTACCAATCATTAAAAGTCCAATGGCGGCGATGGCGAACCCAGGTAAGATTCAGAATTTTGTGCCACTGAATCACCAATTCTACACAGGATGGTTTTCGGCAGCGAAAGCCCATATCAATGAGGTTATGTTGCATACATAGTGCTATACTGACACTTGTTGATGGGCCTGCATTCAAATCCTTAGGGATTTCAGGAAGTGTTGAATTTCTATATCGTGTAACGATTCTTTTCAGACTTCGATGATCCCGTTCTATATCAAGGCCTTTTTCAAATCGCACCGCTATCGGAGATTTGAAGTTTCACCGGAAACCTAGTATCGTTGTACACCCTAGAAATGTTCGAGAGCGAAAATCCAAATTTCATCTCTATCTATCTATCTATCTATCTATCTATCTATCTATCTATCTTATCTATCTATCTTATCTATCTTATCTATCTATCTATCTATCTATCTATCTATCTCACACACACACCTCTTGCAGATGACGGTATATAAAGGAAAGAATTGTTCATGGTAGTGATGCTAATTATAACGAAACTTAATTTTTTTCCACCTCATTGTTATTATGACAACGGTCATTTATTTTATGGATAATTTTGTTCAAGATGGTTGTAATTCAGTTATTGTTACCATGGCTGTTTATATTTAAGTTTCGACGAACAAAATATCTATAGATAATTATGAAAATATTGTAAGACATTATAATATTTCAAATTTCTCAGCTGTTAAAGTGCATCTGATATCCAACTGAATCTTCATAAGTCTGTGATCTAATAACATCTCTGGGTCTTCATGCCTGTAAATCAATTATCAATCCTGTCAGTGATTTCTGTATATTCTACAAGGGTTACATACTGTTTATTCCATATATGTGGTAGTTGATTCTCGCTTATCTGAATGCATTAATGGTGCGCAGTTGAGTTGTATTTTGCCTATGACGGAACTTATAGGACTCTAGTGATAGTCATATGAACTAAACCAAATATTCCGCATTATTTTTTCATGGTGATGACTGCTCATTTTTTTCCAGGACTTACTTATTTACGCTTAATGGAATTTCAAAAGCTTTAATGAACAGCATATCTTTATCTAGCTCTGAAAATATTGGGAAACCAATGTCTATACATTCTCATAATCGCAAATCACCTTCGAAAATTTTCATTGATTTTTGAATATTCCACAGGTATTAGTAAAGGGAATCATACAAAGATAATGCATAGATTTTTGTCTAGTTATATGACACCGATCAGTTTCTTTTATAAACTTTTCTTTATGATTTAGATTATATAAGTCTCAGAGGTTCATTATATAATATCTATCTATCTATCTATCTATCTATCTATCTATCTATCTATCTATATCTATCTATCTATCTATCTCTATCTATTTCTTGCGCCGTCGATTAGTCACCGCTAGAAATCGCTTAAATTCTAATAACCTGTTATTATAACAGCAAGAATCGTAGTAATACCCTCTACAGACACCTGCTGTCTTATATACGCACTATCGACCGTATCGCGCTACACTGATTGGTTGAAGACTTCCATTATTTGCAAACGATCTGATATACCAGTTTATCTGGTTCTTCAGTGTATAAGTATATAACTATAGCATCTAAAGTAAGTAATAATAATAAGTATAGCAATATTTCAAATAATAGTTTTGCTAATATAACTACAAAAATAGCTAAACTAGTAAAAATAATTGGATGCTTTAATTAATTATTTTATTCTAAAAGAAAATATATAAATTTCTAAAACTCTTCGTTGAAAGGGTAAAAAGCAAGCGACATCAAAAAATGTAAGACTTTTTCGATGCATCCTTAGCAATTTTAGTAGAACGATCACATTTATCAAGTCCATCCATTAAATCTCTAAAATGGTGAAATTTTGGAACTTTTTCTATGCACAACAGAAAAGGGTTTCAACTACGAATCCAAATAAATAGAACATTCTATCTATGAAATAAAAAAAGATTCAGTTAATGCATGAATCGGAAATCAAGTAGAATAAGAAAGCTACTCAAGGAAAGTTCTCGTTTTCAAGGTAAACTCATCCTTTGCAAAATCTATACCATACTTCATGTAGTTCACTTTTATGTATTTATTCTTTTCAAAGAAGTTCATCTTGATTCCAAAAAAGATATTCAATCTCCGAGAGATTTCTTTAGGTAAATAAAGAAACTTAAAGTTTTCCATTTCAAGATATATTTTCTTGTTTATTTTTATCGCATTTATTTAGAAGATTTTCGAATGGATATCCATCTAAATGTATTTTCTAAGTAAAAATTTGTCTAGTCTATTCATTTTAAATTTCAACAAAAAGCTAAGAAGCCATTATTTTTTTTAATTTCATTTAAATCCATCAAATAATTCGAAAAGACTTTTTTTTTTTCATTTAACCGAATCGTTTGGTATCTCTTCGTGAATATTTTTACTATTCAAAATTCTTTTCAAACTTTGTTTGCCTGTTTTGTTTTGAAATTAAAAAAGCAATACATAAAATATTTGGCCAATATGAATAAATTATATCCAAAAAAAGATTAAAAGGAAATCTGCTATGCATATTTCATTCTATCATGTCAGAACATAATTTCTTGAAAGGCCAAGTACCACGGGCTCGTACAAGTTAAATTATATATTTGTTTATTTTAATCGTTTCATCGAATGGGTCTCTTTAGTATTGCCAACGATCCAAAAAACTTTGTCTCGCATAGTTTGTTTTAAAAAATATCCCTTTTCCTATTTATTTTATTTCACATAATCACGTGCTCAAAAGGACATTTTTCTGAGTTTTATTTTCTGTAGTCATTAACTTAGTTTTTTTTAATCAGAGCTTTTGTAAATGCAATGGCTACGTGTTATTAAAAGCTGATTTTTCGAGACGCTCGTACAGATAATAAAATTTTTATTTTTCCCCTAAGGATTTTTGTTGACGCCAAAAACCTCATCACAAAAACAACATCATGTTCTGATATGATAATAAAATTTCTTCGCATTCATTTAGTAAGTTTAATTGTGGACCGTACCATTCCTCTTATAAACTATTTTCAAAACATTTATCCTCATATTTTCTTTATTATTTACAAATAAAACTTTCAATAGATTATAAATATAACAAGCATAAAGTTAAGTATTGCGCTTTATTTCATATTCTTCGATACGGTTAAATAAAATTTCGATTGTTTTAAGTGATAGATACTAAAATTATTTATAATTCTTCTCTAAAATTGCAGTATCTAATATATAAAATAAGAATTTTGCAATGAGATAAAGAAAATTTTGGAAACACTAGATGAACAAATAGTTCAATATCCTGGCAATAATTTTCCATAAACACAATGATCCGTTCTTTGAATATTTATTTACAGACGAAACTTAACACTAACGTTTAAATTAGGCTTAAATCTTCAAAATAGGATCATATTTCCTAATGTTACGCAAAAGAAAAAGAAAAGGGCGCACATTTTCCCATCCAAAAGAAACCAAATTTTAATACAGAACTATCATTTTAATCATAAGATCATACTGTAAATTTCATTTATTTAAGTTATTAATAGGGGGGGTTCGTTTTATTTACAAGCATGCGAAATTATCAATCAGTAAGTGATCAATCCCTTGGCTCATTGGGCTTAAAATGTGATAAGAACAGAAAATCTGACGAGATACGAGATAGCGATCTTTTACATTTTCTTGGGCGATTAATCACTGATGTACAGCTAGAACTCAAAAACCAAAACCCAGTTAGTACCAGAAAAACATACAACTTTGTGTTGCATTCTTTTGCTACTGATGAAATCGAACTAGATTTTTGAAAAAGCTTCAACCTTAATCGCATATCAAATAAAAATTTATTTAAATAGCATTTCTTCGTTTAAGAGCATGCAAAAAAACAATAGGCGATCAGCTATTAGGCACATTTCCTTTAAAATTTGGGAAAAATCTACACTCTAAATGCTTAAACTATGAACCAATTTCTTTTTTACTTAAGTTTTACTTGTTGAAATATTGCTCTTATATACAATCAAAAACCAAGGGACTGACTACCAGATGGTCACTTCCTTAGGTGAGTTATTTCTAAATTTGAATTTCTCAAAATTTTAGATGATAAATCCATTTATCGAGTTTATATCAACTGTTTATATCCTGTAGCTGTCGTCTTTCTTTGCAAGTGTGCAGCTAGTCATATAGACATCCTATAAAAGAATTTCCCTCCAAATTCGATACAAATTTTCGAATATGGTTTGAAGTTCATATATTATATTTAATTCCTTTAGTTGAAATCGTTTATGAGTTATACAATCCCATTTAAGCAGACATTATTCCAAAAATTTGGGCTTTTATCATCTCAGATCATGATGTTATTTTAGGAATGAGGTGGAAAAGTCCGTCGATTAAAAATTGAAATTTTATTATCTGCAAGAGCATTTCAAAAAATCAACTTTTAATAACGCGTTGCCATCGCATTTACAAAATCTCTGATTAAAAAAAATAAGCTGATGACTACCACAAATAAAACATAGAAGCACAGAACATAGAACATAGAAGCATAGAACATAGAAGTCATTTTAAGCACGTGATTATATGAAAGGAAATAAATAGGAAAAGGTGATATTTTTCTTAAACAATCAATGAAAGACAAAGTGTTTCTTGGATCGTTTGCAATACTAAAGTGACTCATTCAATGAAACGATTAAAATGAATAAAAATATAATTCAACTCGCACTAGCACGTGGTGCTTGGCCGTTCAAGAAATGATGTTCTGACATGATACATCGAAATATGCACAGCAGATTTCACTTTAATCTTTATTTTAATTCAGAGTGGTCTAGGACAAAAGTCAAATTCTCAAACTCAAGTTCGTTGACAATTACAATACTTTCTTTATGTATACTTTGTATATAAGAAAGTAAGTATCTGTTGTCTTGAAGATTTAAATTAGAGCAAAGATCATTTCAAAATGTGTTTTATATCTGGTATTTTGAGAAATCCTTCAAATTTCTGAAGATAAAAAAGCAAATAACATACGAAAATCCTGACAAAATCTTTCACTTTGTTCAGAATATTTCAGTGAACGCACTAATATTTTTATAATATAAATTTTTGTATTTTTTGCCAAGCATAGGTTTTTGGTAAAACACTATCTGCCGTCATGAATCTGTGATGTACTTTATAAATAATGCAGCATGCAGCTAAAAATTCATATTGCATTTTTAAATTCTGTTTAACTAAATCAAATGATAATGATATGAGAATGACTATATCAATGGTCTGAAGTCATTCGGTGTTCATATTGCTAAAAAAATTAACTTTGTGTCTTTGCTAATTTTTTTATATAATTTTAAGAGTAGATACTTTATAGACAACTTGTAATATTAAATCTAACGAAAACATGAGTCCGAGGTTGGTCATGAATATTTGGAATTAGTCGCACAACTCATGGTGGAGCATTGAATCCTATAAGACCTACTAGTCGACTTTTTGTGCAGCTGCAACTGTGCAACTAGTTGTCGTTCGTAAATTGAGCCAACAAATTCCCTATAGGTTTCTAGGCTTTTAAAAATTGTTAAGACATCCTTGCAATACATAATGTTGCCCAATGACAATTAGTGACACCACTAACCAAGGCCTTCATATAAAATGTCATTTTAATAGTCACAATTCCTCAATCCTTCACTAACTTGTTAAACAAGACTATTTTACTTGCTATTAGGGATAGTTTTAGAATCGGGAGAAGAAAATTTAAATACTATGAAATAAACTTGCTGACCCTCATATTGCAAAATATTTGCATTTACTTAAGAGGCAATAGTTAATTGCAGCTTATCCGCTGCACAATGGAAGTATTTAATTCTTAGAAAAACATTTTAAAGATTATCCCCCCCCCGAAGGGCACCTCGAAAAGAGTATGATATGCTTCCAGGATGGTGGTTGGATCTCATCAACTTGGAAGATACACAAATTGATGGGGGGCTGACTGTTTCCATAGATGACGAAACATACTCCCTACGGGGAGGGTTGTACCATGTTCGGTGATGGTCCTTAGAATTGAACCATAGTTCCCACCAGTGTTGTTGCGGCGGCGGTTCGGTCATTCAGTTTTATTACCCGCATACCTTCGAGCGAATCGGAGAGTCAAAGATATTGTTACGTTTTTAGCGTAGCGGGTTCGGATTGAATGGGCTTTACTTGAGCACAACAGCGCAAACAAATTTATTTACAGTTATTTACAGGATGACTTGAAAAAGTAAAACTTCAGAAAACACAATCCAGCAATAATTAGTCACTTACAGCTTAAATGCAAGTCTTACGCACAATAAACACATTTTGTAAAACAGCTATAGTATAGCAGAGCAACAGGAAATCACAGCGAGCTCAAGTATACAACGTTAACAGAAAACGCAGACACAGCTCACTGATAACGAGCGGGAATCCGCTAGTCCACGGAAACGCTTTTTTTCCGAGAGAGAGGAACTCTCAACTAATTAACTCACTCCACCCATCTTTATAAGGTTCAGTCGGAGTTCCCGCCCGTGCTGGGCTACCTCCAATTCCTGGATAGAATATAAAAAACCTGGCAGGAATATCTGACATGAACTGAAAAGCGATCTGCTGGCGTGTCGGGATGAGTGTGCTTGCGTAAGTCGCAAACCCCTATGGCTGTAGTGCTGTTTGACGTGAACGTTCAGGGTATGGATTCGAATACTTTTTGGTGTTTTGTAGCGTTCAGTAACGTTTTTTCATTACGTGAGGGAAGGGTTGCATCAACTCGCGGTTACAGTATTGTAGTAATGAAAGGGTTGAGGATTGGGTGCAGTTTCGGTTTACTCGTGATTAAAGGCTTGTGCTGAACGGGTTGAGGTTATTGGATTCATGAGAAGCGCTGGGATTAGATCGGTATGGATGGATTTAGATTAAAAGTACATAGCGGGGTCTTTTAATTTTAGGATCTGGAATATATTTTTCTATTTCACTTAAAACTTTATCATCATTTTTGTCAAAATTTATGAAGAAATTTGTTGCTAATTTTTTGATTAATTCATTGAACGATGGATAGATGAGTGCCTTTCTAATGTCAGTGTTTCTCATGTACCAGGTGGCTTTAACTATTTTTCTGATTACAGAGTTGTACTGGGATTCAATTAATTTTAGGTTTGTCTTTGCCGCATGTCCCCAGACCGGGCATGCATATGTAAGTACTGGACGCAAATAGGCAGTAAAATATAGGCACTCCACCCCTCTTACGGCAATCTTTCCCTTATACAGCCGGGCGAGCGACACGAGAAGCAACGCGGCGCAGCCAGAACTGTATCGGGGCTACCAGAATATCCCCCTCGCCAACTCGTTTGGCGCGAAGCACCTAGTGAAGCGTCGCCAACGTTTTCTACTTCTGTGCGCGTTAGCCCGCTTGTAACAATATGACTTAAAGATTACCATTGCGTAATTTGTTTTTATGAGAAGAAAAAAAGTCTCAATATAATCTAAATCCTCAACGCTACTCTTTAAAACTATTTTATCACGTATTATTCAAAAACTGGGCATTTAATTGATAGATGCATAAACGTCCAAAAAATGACGGTGCAAAATTAATCGTACCTTCAGCTAATAGTGTCCCGATACATTTAAGCGCGAAGAACTTCATTGAGTCTTTCAGCCAAAGAAAAAAAATTACTTCTAAATCCTCTTAAAACGAAAACACTCATCTGAAAATTCTGAGTGGACGAAAAAAAATCGATACTTTCATACATGTCTCACAGTATTAATGGGCATCATGTGAAGCATTGGGGGGGGGGATTCATAAAATGTACTTCATTAAATGAACGGTTGGGTTTAAGAATAATGTCGAAGTCAAACGAGCGTGTCCTTTTATGAGATAATTATTTAAGTTCTTTGAAACTGTCTTAAACGAAGCGTTTGGAAACAAGTTGATTCATGAAAAACATTAAGATGAAATTTTAAGAAAGTATGAAATTCAGTTAAATTCGATTATACTGCCTTTATCAAAGAATTTTAAGGAATTTGAATTCGCTATTGAGAATTCTAAGTGTAAACAGCTCCATGAAAAAGGTTATTAAGTATACAGTAATATTTTGAGCAGCATATTTCTGTTTACTTACAATTCAATAATTAGTTTAAGGAAATGATAAATATTACGCTAAAAACATTTTCTTAGCTATTTTTCGGAAGCAGCCATAAAATATCCATATTTTAAGCCTTGGTGAGTTGCGTAAGACTACAGTATGAAACAGTTTATTTTAGTATATTAATATCCCCTAATCATAAACGTTCCGTCACTTTTAGCACACTTAAGTATTTTCGCGGTTTTACTTTTAAGAAGCTTAAATATTAAAGGATATGGCATTTTTTTATCTTGTCAGAACATGACGTTGTTTAAGGTAGGAGGTTTTTGGTGTCAACAAAAGTCTTAGGCGAAAAATAAAAATGTTATTATCTGCACGAGCGTCTCGAAAAATCAGCTTTTAATAACGCGTTGCCACCATCACATTTACAAAAGCTCTTATTAAAAAAAATAAGTTAACGACAATAGCAAATAAAACCTAGAAAAATGTCATTTTGAGCGTGCGATTATATAAAATGAATTAAATAGGAAACGGGATATTTTTTTTAAATCATAAATGCGAGATAGAGTTGTTTTGGATCGTTTGCAGTACTAAAGAGAATATACTCCTCGAAACGATTAAAATGAATAAAAATATAATTTAACTTGCACGAGCACGTGGTGCTTGGCCGTTCGAGAAATGATGTTCCAACATGATGAATTGAAATATGCGTAGCAGATTTCATTTTAATCTTTTTTCTTCTTATTTTAATTAGCTTTTCAGCTACAGCTACTACTACTCTTCCAGTAATTTCATATCATTCCCCATAGTCAAAAAGTCGGATATTTAACAGGGCAAGCAAAATTATCAATGGATCATTTAACTTGCCTCAGTTCTTTGTTTTGGCTTGTTTAAGCGCCTTGGCCTCGGTCGATGCTGTATGTAGGTTTTGCGATCATTTGGAGCATTGATTTCTCATTTTGATGGCCTGCCTGATAAGGGTCAAATGATCCGCAATGCATACGTAAGAAATGAAAATCGATGTTGAGATAATGGCACAAAGGTATTTGTTTCGGCACTTTTCATAAATGATAAGCAACTAATATGGATGCATGTGAGTAATTTTTGGAATACTTGAAAATACGAAAGTTTGAATAGCTGAGATTTAATTGGGAATTAATCATGCAAAACTATCAGCTCAGAAATCTATAATATAAAAGCTCGATCAAATCTGTAAT
>JAOUZG010022864.1:36244-48806 GCA_026289955.1 Argiope argentata
CAATTTATGTGAGCTATTTCTTTTAAAGGATCACGAGTCTTCTTTACGTTCTTTACATAATTTATTTGGTGACACTTAATGAAAATCGGAATAAATTCACATGAATTTTTAGGTGAAGTTTCAAATGTTTCTACAACGAATTATGAGATAAAAAATGTTTCATATCTATAGTGAGGGCACTTGATACAAAATATCAGTATTAAACATTTCAAAAGGCTTTAAAAGTTTCGCTAATTGTTGGTTATCTAATTAGAACAAACGTGTTCTAATATTTAAACGTAAATGTTCCCTAAATATTAAAAACAAATTTAAGATTTTTTTTTAAAATTAAAACTTGTATTTGAAATGAATTTTGAATTTCTTTTCAGTAATTTGCTAATTTCTTTTGTAATCAAATTACCTGCATCATGCTCATGATTTCTGAAATCTATTACCTAAAATATATGCTTTAATCTGTGAATTAATTTTTTTTGTTCTTTAGTTAAAATATATGGATACAATTTTATAATAACTTTAGTTTTTTCCAAATTATTGTACAGCCTGGTTCAAATATTTTTTTGTTCTTTTTTCAGATATTTATTCACTTTTATCTATAACACTTAATGTTTTTACGAAGCAATTTTGTATATTTTTAGAATGCAAATTTATCATAATCAGAATTAAATTTATTATTAACTGGTCCAAGAAAAGATAAGTCGATATTATGTCTCTATTGCCATTTTTTTCTAAGCTTAACTGTTTGCTTGGATTTTAAAAAATTCGTCCTATTTTGCATTGACAAAGTTTAAACATTATTAAATGAAAGCATCAAAAGTATAGATTATATAAGTTAAAAGAAAAAAATCAAAATAACCTCTCCTTCTAAAAACAGTAATTTATAACTAATTAAAGAAGTCAGATTTTTATTGATGTGAAAGGAAGTTTGTAATAATAAATTCATGTATATACTTAATTTTATTTTTCAATTTTAGCTGACGCAATGCAGAAACATAATGGATACTTATTCTCAACAAAAGACAGCGAATACAAATTGAAAGCTAGGGAATATCAGTCAGGCTGGTGGCATGGTTCTGAGTACTACTGCAATTTAAATGGCATCTACCAACCAGGCAAAAAGGGCCCACAATACGTTTACTGGTGGAAAAGACCTGATGACTATTACAATTTGTTATCCGTTGAGATAAAGGTGAAGCCTAACTAAAACGAATACCGTCTATATAGGAGAAAGTCTGTAAACATAACAGAATGTATCAATTACGAATTAATTGCCAATGTATGGGTTATGTTTGCAAATTACCAATGTATGAGTTTTGTATGTAAATTATCGATGTATCAGTTACATACGTAAATCTTCAATGTATCAGTTATGTATATTAATTATGACTGTATCAGTCTTTTTGCTAGTTATACAACTGAAAGCATAATAAAACTTTAATATAAATACTTTGTATCTTTTTTACCGTTACTTCTCCCACACAGAGCAACTTAGATATGGGGATCAAAATTTTCCGGCATGGTGGTTATTTCTCACTGCTTCGAGTAGGTACGGAAATAATGAAAGTGGCTACCTCTGCCAATATTGAAAAGTGACAACTACTGGAAGGGTTTTACCATGGCTATCGATGAGCTTTAAAATGCATCCTTAGTTCTGTGTGCACGGTCTTTTATCGATGATCAGTCAGATTAATCAGTAAACCTCAGTGACGTCTCGGAGTGGTCAAGTTATGGCTTTTGTAATCAGTTAAAACAATTCCATTACACTGCATGCAACTATATTTATTTTGAGAAAACAGTTCAATGTTCAATGTAATGAAAAGTGCAATTACTCAGTTCTAAACGCATTCAAGCAAAAAGAAAGATTTTCTACTTTGTTTCGATCTTTTATGGCAAATAACTAATGAAATTTTGAAAGTGGATTAGGAAAAAAAAAAGAAGAATATATAATGTAATAAGAAAAGTTATTTATTTATTTTTATTTTTTCCCACTGTGAATGTATAAAAAAATTATGCAATATTTTTCCAAAGAAGTATTTTAAAATTGATATAAATTTTAATTTTGATCTTTATAAGTTTTTCTGTCAGAAAAGTTTCATCTTTTGCACTTTTAGTTTTTCTCTTTATTTACTTTTTTTCACTGAGATCGCACTGATATTTAAAATTTTTTCTCTTTTTTATTTCTTTATTTTATCTTCCCTTTGATGCCATTTTCAGAGAAAAGGGAAGAAAATTTCTCCAATACAAAGAACTGCCAAACACGCCTTAAAAATTATGTTGTTAATTTTTGTTGTTTATGGCACTTGCACTTGACAAACTCGATGAGGTAAATAGTGGTTTTAGTCTAATTAGCGTCTCGTGTTTTGAAGTAAAGAAGACAGTTTTACTATTTAGTAGAATATACAGAATGTGAAATAAATCGCATGATTTAAGGCTTTGCAATCTTTTAAAAATTCTTTTGCAGATTTTATGCGTAAGATCGATGAGAAATTATAATCACACGATGACTAATCCGACTAACACAAGTTTAAAATCTTAATGATAGCTCTTAAATCTTAATGTTTTCTACTTCTTACAATGTTCAGAGGGTGAAATAAATCTTATAAATCAAGTTTTTGCAATCTTTTCTTAATTCTTTTGTAAATTTTATAACTATGACCCATGAGAAAATATAATCACACATTGACTAATCCGACAAACTCACGTTTAAAATCTTAATGATCAGACCCAAGCTTATATCTTAAAGATCATCTCCTAACACGGTAGAATCAATCCATTTGGAAGGAAGCCCCATCATTTATTTGAGGGTAGTCGATCAAACACCTTTTTGTACAACCACCATTTAAGAAAGGATATCATCCTCAAATTGCAGATTTCTCTTTTGGGAATTGTTTTAAGTAATATAGATTTTATATTTTGATTTTGTTTTCATTGAAAATAAAGATGTCCCCTTTAAAGGATGAATATTTCATTCGCATCGCTTCTATAACAACTTCACAGTTGTCCATATTTCATCTTTCCAGAGAGACCTTTTCCCGACCGTAAACGCTCTCGGCTTTCTGAACTATTGTGAAATGACCCTATTTCAAGAAATAATCATCTGTTCTATTCCGATATAATTTGTTGACGACACTTTTTCCCTATCGAACCCTTTAGTGTCACACTCTGTGATGAATTCTTTATAACTTTACTATGAGTGATAAAATGTAATAAGAATATGTGTAAAGAAAATATCAAAATCTTGATAATCAAAATTTACAATAAATCGAAATTTAATTAATTATGGAATGGAATGTGTAGAAAGTAAGTAATAAAGAAACTGAATTTTTTAATGTATTGATGTATTGAAACTGATGTTATTTAGAATCATAATGGATGTAAATTCTCCCGAAATGACAGAGAAAACTGTAAGAAAGTAAACTCTTATTAGTCAGGATGATGGCATGTGTCAAATTATTACTGCAATTTAAATGGTGTTTACCAACACGGCCTACAATTCGCTTATTTGTGGAAAGAACCTAATAAATATTTCCATTTGTTAACTGTGAATAAAAAAGTGAAACAGAACTGAAAAAAATATATTATATTATACCATTATGAATTCATGTAGATAATTATTTCTGCATTATATTACTGTCTAGATCAATAAATATATTTTTTTAAATTTATACTGAAATATAATTGGAATTAAAACTTTAATTTTCCTACTCCTTGCTTTTATAACAATTTCTTTAAATTCTTACATTATATTTAATGTACTTCTATTTACTTTGACTTTTTGATGTAATAAATCCATTTCAATGAAAATTGCAATTCATAAATGTCCTTTAAGTAAAAAATATAATTATTTTTGATCACATATTACAAATTATTCATGAAATGTTAGAAAGTAATAAACAAAAATGTATAATGTAAGAAGAAAATTGAATTCATCTTGAAACTATTTTCATTCTTTTCGATAGCAAATTTATATCAAAAAATGTTTAAGTAATTTTTTCTGAAAGGATGATTCTTAATGTTTAAAAGTTTTGTGCTTAAAAACGCCTATTTTCCTTTTTTTTAAAAAAAATTTTCCTCATTATTGACCTTTTTATTGAGATAACATCGCTATTTAACCTTTATCTGGAGCTGAACGGCTTTGGTTGTTCAGGCAGATGGTTCTAAAATTTGGCACTCGAAACATCATGAAAATCTACAGACCCTTTTTATGAAGTCGAACTCAGGTTACTTTTAAATTAAAAGAAGTGGTTCCTGCTAAGGAGATAATTGTGTAAAAGAGTTTTTTCGGTGAACGTTTTCATTCGACTGATTTTGTTATGAGTGCAAAAAATTTTCTTTGTGATAATGTATTTTGAAAAATTTCTAAAATATATTAGTACAGGAAGAGAAATATGATAGAATTTACAGGCAGATTTTTATACTAGTATTTTACGTGCATATTAAATACCTTTGTATACTAAAAAATATGATTTAAATAGCAAAGAGTAAAACGATTTTTCCCAAGAATACTAGTTAGTACGAAGAGTATTTTTAAAAATATTTATTTACACAAAAAATTGTATTAAATTAAAATAGAATTTCATGATTACAATAACATTAAAGATCAGAAGGAGCTTTTCTACGTTGCAGCATATGATGGAGAGTCAGAGCGATTTTTAGAGAAGCTAAAGGAAATCAAACATTCTGCGTTACTGTCACAGTTAAAACGATGTTTGAGTAGAAATAATAATAATACAGTTAACAAAAATAAAAATTGGAGAAAGAAAAATTATTGCAGTCGTAGCTAGTGACGTTGAGCTGTATTTTAATTTGAGTTGCTGCTCTTCTTTCTGGAGCTCAAATTCATTGCTCTGGAGCTCAAGTACGCTATTTGCTAGTCGCTGCAGACTCCCCTCCCAATGTCAACAATACGTCTACAGAAATGGACAGTCCAGACTCATCAGGTGGATTTAGTCTCAGTTGATGGCTGCTGTTTAATGGCTGTTGTTGGTTGGGTTGTGGCATCAGCAGGTATAGTCCCTCCAGGCCTTCCTCGGTGTTTAAAATGAACGAAGGCTTTACCCGATCCACAGATACTGTCACAGATTTTCCATCTAAGTATTTTCCGTATGTCCAATTTGAAAGTCTTGGTGTTCCGACTCAGAACAGGAAATGGTTCATCATAGGGCTGCTTGAACGGTTTCCTGACGAAGTCTCTCCTGAGAAAAACGTGTGAAATTGTGGAGAGGTCACCATGAATAAGCGTCGAGCGTCTACTATGGGGCCTTGGTGGCTGTTGCCGTTAGGAATTCTTGTGAGCCTGGAGTTTACCCACAAAGTCAATGGGCAGGCACTTGGTGCGACCTCTATGAAGGAACTCTCCTGGAAGGGTTAAGGTCTTCCCAAACCCCAAGTCAGCTGGTGTACAACTAATGTCTTCTTTACGAAATGCTCAAAAATCAAGAAGGATTGATGGCAGAAATTTGGTCCAGCTCTCAGTTGCATGGAATTTAATTGCAACTTTAAGGAAACGGTGAAACTCTTCGATCATGCCGTTGAATTGGGGAGGATAACTGGTCGTTCTTGATCTGTGTATTCCAAGGAATTTTGTGAGTTCCCTGAAGTGAGAAGCCTCAAACTGTCGACCCATATCAGCGGTCACAATAGCAGGCACTTCATACTGAGATACCCAACTGGTATAAAACGCCTCAGCAAGAGTATCTGCTGTGATGTCTTTGAAGGGCTGGGCTCCAGTTCATATCGTGAAATGGTCAATCAACATCATACAGTAGGTGTAGCCATTGGATTTAGAAAGAGGACCAATTAGGATAATGTGAACATGGTCGAACCGTTGGGAAGGCTTCTTAAATGCTGGAAGCGGAGATTTTGTGTGCAAGTGGATCTGAGATTTTTGGCAAGCTATGCAGTGGTTTATCCCTCACGCTGCCAAACATCAATTCCTGCTGCATGACTTCCTGAAGGATTCTTTGGAAAAGAAAGACTCACAAAAAATAAACTAGACCCCACAAGTTTTTCAAGCATTCGAAAAGTGTAAACAAACACTAGCTGAAGCTACACTGCTTGCTCGCCCGAAGCCCCAAACAAGCTTCTCATCTTTTTCTTCATACTGATGCTTCTGATTATGCAATTAGCTGTGCTCTGCTTCAAGTTGTGAACTCAGGGTTACAACCCTCGGGTTTCTTCTCTGTGAAGCTCAGCACAGCAAAAGTCAAGTATAGTGTCTACGATAGAGAATAACTGGCAGCATTTCCATCTGTCAAGCACTTTCGGCTTATGTTAGAGGAGCGTGCTTTCACCATTTACAGCAATAATAAGCTTTGACATTCTTGTTCCACCAGAAAACTGGCAAGTGTTCACCACGACAAGCTCACAAGTCACAATTTACCCCATACCTGCATATGCTCCTGGTGTCCAAAACATTTCGGCTGATATCACGTCAAGGATCTCCGCTATAGCTTCATCCTGAGTCCCAAAAGTCTGATCCAGTGTTAAATTCGCTTTTAACACCTGGAAAGTCTCTGCAGTTGAAGTATATGAAATTACAGGACCATGACTTCAAAAAAATTTATGATCTTTCAACTGGTACAGCACGTCCCTACATCCCTCAGGCTTACAGATATACAGTGTTCTATGCACTACATGGTTTGGTACATCCGAATCTTTACCGTACATTTGATGAAAAAACGCTTTATTTGGCGGTCCCATTTCTTCTGATGTAGCCAAGTGGACAAAAAAGTGCATAGCTTGCTAAAAATCAAATATCCACCGTCACACAAAATATCCGTTGTCAATATTTAAGGAGCAATTTTTCTTGTGTCTGTGGATGATTCGAACACGTCGTCATCGAGTATTCCAAGCACGACCGACTCCGGCCAGGTCATCAAGTTGGCCAAAGCACAGCTGAAATGTTTGCAATAAGCGATGCATGACTGTGCTGAGAATGGCCATATTGGCATAAAAATGGATCTACGCAATATTGATTTTCCATGGACCCTGCATTGCTGGATGAATAGTCTTGCGAAGGCACACGAGCTGCAGATGGAACCCGTCAGTGACCAGTTGCTTCATTGGTGACCTTGAACACGTAACTTTCTGATCTGTAGTGGCGCCATCTATCAGCAAACAAAGCCTTCGCTCACTCGACGCATCAGCGAACTCACACGCTCGCCATAACATTTGGCAATATCAAAATCGTTCGTCTTTCCGCTCACTCACTAATGGGGGAGTACTTTGGCGCTAGCCTTATAAGCCCGATTGCATCTACGATTCTTAAGTCGCCTTTTGTATTATGGTCATGTTACTCGGCTACTGGTGCTAGCATCTAGGATCCGTATCGAAACCTTTAATCGCTACAAGTTAATGTAACCTGTAAATAGAGAAGATGTTCAAAATCAATTAATTTATCTATGACAATATAAACTAAAGATTTCTGAAACTTATTTATTTGTACCAAGTAAAATATCTGTAGAATACATTGGCTGATTTGTTTCCTTCTTTCAATTGCTACTTAATATATTCGAAAACGGAATTTCTAAAATTTCTTGTCGGTTAAAAGAATATAAGTGGAAATATTTATTAAGAAAAAATTTATTTATATTCGATGCACAGAAAAAATAACTATATACATTATGATAATGATGAAGGAGGTGTTAAATGGGGAGGATGAGTAGATGAATTCTATTTGATATAATATATATTGGGGAAGCGCTCGCATGAGATACGTGACGAAAATTTATTCAGGGCTTGAGGCAAGGAAGATTAATTAGCGTTGTCTTGAATTAACTGCAAAAAAAAAATTCCAATTCTGAACTTGTACATCTTGTTACCCTAAAAGTTGATGCACTTGATGAATTCTCTGTCGTAGGTGGCTTTTTTGGAATGATAAGATGTGGTGAGAAGGCAGTTGGTGGAACAAATAAGGGGGTCGCCTACTTCACCTCAGTTCCATAGATCAGATTCATAAGTTTTCGAGGATATGCAATCTCGTAAACCATAGCTAACTAGTTAAATCCTAGATATTACACTTTCCAGTAAGGCATTAAGCTCAATTTAAATCTGGACTATTTACCACATTTCATTATTTAGGTTACAACTACAAATTTCTTAAATCAATCCTTTAAAAAATTGTCTGAATGATGTTGCTTAAATTTCAAGGGACTTTTAGATACTTTAATGAAAAAAATATGGTTTTACAAGAAAAAATGAACCCCATGTTTTAGATATAGTTTTAATAAGAAATGAACCCCATGCTTAAATAAGAAAATATCATGCGAGATTAACAGAAAAACATTTAGATTTCTCCTCGTTATAGAAAATGTAAGAAGTCATTTTTAAATCCTAAGGATTTTGTTCTCTACAAATATAGATATGCTAATTAATTGCAGTTTGTAACTTACAAATTTTTGCTTATAAAGTGTAATAAATATAATTTTGCATTAAATTATCATCTAAATTTTAGTTTGAAATAACGTAACCTAGTTGTACTAAAATATCAACAAAATCTTACGGTTACTAATTTAATAAAATTATAATTATGCTTAGACGAGAACATTGCAAAAATACTGATGGAAAATAACATGTAATAAAAATTCCATTACATTATTCAAAAACAAATTAAGAATCGCAGTTTATTGTTTATATTTCTTTCATAACGATGCAATTCCAGAACTACACTCGTTGTGTTAGAATAACATATTTCCTTTTGGCTAGGTTACCAAGAAGGACGGCGTTATGTTGTATCTCTAATACAGTATTAAAATTTTTTTATTAGTGTATGTAAGAATAAGGTCACTTCTCTGTGATTAAAATATGTTTAATGTGATTAAATTTGTCTGTGATTAAAATATGATTATTGTGATTAAATTTGTCTGTGATTAAAATATATTTATTGTGATTAAATTTTATGTGATTAAAATATGTTTATTGTGATTACATTTGTCTGTGATTAAAATATGTTTATTTTTTATATGATTTTATATGTTTCTATTTCACGAAAAAAATTTCTACAAAATTTTTTAATCAATTCTTATTTAGGTTATTCGAAAAAAAAATTACGAAGTAAGGAAATTTTTAATATTAGTAACTTTTTATTTAATAATTACAAACTTTGTTCTCGTTTGTTGCTTTACAACGGAATCAGGGGTGCATAAATTCCCGAGTGTATGGATATTTGAGCACCCGAAGGCAAAAGTGTGACGCTTAGCTCACATGCGTCACAAACCTTTTTATCGGGGCGAACTTCATTTATGCATTTCTTTCCTTCATCCACTGATCGTAATATAGAACTGAAACAGAGAACTATCATCTATGATCCAGTACTTACAGTGGTATTACTCTTCCCATGGAAATCTTTGTGACCATGAGAGATTTAAAATCAATCACACAGGTAGAGTCTTCGACTGGCAGGTTAAAATTCGTAACCCATGTGAAACCGTAGCCTTATCAACCAGGATATCCCGACCTAAGAATTTCAGTGACTATAAATATTTGATCAAAAATATATAATAGCATTGAACTTTCAACGCCAATTGTGCCAATGCAAAATGCGTGAAGCTCTACACCAATTGAGAAACTAAATACATATTATAAACTTATATATATATTTATTTATTATTTTGTATTATTTGAATTACAAAGTGCATCCAAATGAATCAGAAAAATTGGATTAATTAACAATGTTTAATTTAAAATTCACCAACCATTATGAAAATAAAAAGAATCATTTAAAATAAATGGCCTAAAACATGTTGAGCCTAACCCGATCAGCGCATGGGAAAAACAAACTACTTATTCACTACTCATTTGGTGGCGGGGAAATGAAGATTTTTGGCGGGAAATTTAGTTGTTAATTCATTAATAAAAAATCAATGGATTTTCGTTTTAATAACGTTTATATCAACTAGTTGAATGGATAAAGTGTAGATGTAAAAATACAAAGGAAGGAAAATTTTTTAAAAATGTACGTTCCTAGAAGAAAAAAAATTTCAGATGTTCCTGCCAGATACAACGGATTAAAATATTAAATGCAATATATTTTAAATTTTTATTTTATATTAAATTTAAAAAATGTAAGCATTTCTTTTATTGGATTGCTAATTTATTAAGTAACCAAACCAAACCAAATAAATCATTCTTTGTTAAGAAAATGAGTAAAATGTAATATATCTAATATCTTTATGATAATAGATAGTCTTAATTCTTATAGATATCTTAAATTATTTGAAGAAAATCCTGTTATAAATAAGTAATTAGTCTGCATTAACAAACAAAAAAAATCCAAATGAAATAGACAAAATTTAAAGAAAAAACACGTGTTTCTTTTTTTATATAATGTTATCAGAAATTCGATAGTTTTATATAAAGACAACATGCCGAAGTCTATTATCTAACACAAACAGTTTTTTAGTTATCGTGTTCACCTACAAAGAGGTACAATTACAAAAATTTAAGTAAATGGTCTCAATCTGTAATCTTAATTTAAAAAATACATACAATAGAATTTATAATATGAACACATTGTTTCTAACAGATTATAATCTAAATTTGAAGAGCAATTACAAATGAAGTAATGATATCACGTATCCAATTGCATTTACCTAAGGTAATGTATTTTTCAAGTGTTGCGTATATATGCAGTGGGAAATAAAAACATATAAAATTGAAAGCTTTCGATAGATTTTATTTTTGAGTGTGATACGGGCGCTTTTTCTAGATCATCAACATTTAATATTCCTTAAATAGCCTTTTACGTCTTGAAATTATCGAACTGAATTGTACATCAATAAACAGACGGATGGATTTCCAGAGAACGGATTTCGTTGAAAGGTTTGGCAGATATCTATAAATGAGCTATCAGTCCTTGTGCAACATTTCAGCAATCCAGCGCAACTCATTTGATTGTACAAAATCAGAGAGGAAAGATATTAAAATGTTCTTTTCAGTCTCAAGGATATCTATAAAGCAAAGATTTAATGAAATTTCATATTTAACGAGTTTTGAGTCTTTTAGTAAATTTCTTGTACTTCTCAATACAAGTATGTTTTCGTAACTCAAGTAATTCTAAAACAAGGGATTTTACGAAATTTTTGAGTGCAAAGTTTTCGACAATTATAATGTTTTTTATTTCCTTTTTCGTAAGGAAATTTGAAGAAATATGTATATGATTATAATGCATATTCTGCTTTTATTACAATATGCGTTATATCATTTTAGAAACCCTGAAATAAATATTTCAGAATTCGGTATAGTGCAGCCTTACAAAACTTTCGAGTTTTAAGGAAAATAATAGTGTAAAAAATTCTTTATTACGTTTTAATAAAATTCTGGGAAGAATATTCATATGTCCAGAAATAAATCGATTATTCTATTTACAAAGATAAGAATTTAGAAGCACATCAAAATTATTATCCGTAAAAGAACTGTCCGTCAGTCTCTGTGTATGTAGACACAAGACAGAAAAATGTACAGTTCTCAATAGAAATATTTTAGTAAGAAAATTGAAATTATAAAACGGTATTGACTTTCTAACGAAACCTGGCAGTGGGGCTATAATTTTGTACATTCACGCGAATGTGAAAAGGATAACCAAAAAATGGAAGCAGATAACGGTATTAGTATACAATGGTGACTCAAAATCTGAAAGAACAAATCAAATTATCAATCCAATCAATATATTTCGTCAGTGTATAAAAAGTATTATAATTGATTCTTTATTTTGCCTTGAATTTATATCTATCGTAAGAAGAAGGAATAAATTCAGGAAAAAATATCAAAAACTCTATTAAGTCAGTTCTTTGGACCCAAAAACCATACCACCATAACAAATCTAATTAGTTGGTAATGTGAAATAGGATAGATGGAGGGCAGATATTAAAAGTATTAAAATATCTAAATATTCAAAATAGTTGAGAAAAGGAACTTCTGATTTAATTTAATACAAGTTTATAAAGTTTCAGAAATTTTATTACAAGGTGCAGTTAAAAACTGCTAAAATACTAAACATGCTATACAAAAAGCATATTATCATCTGAGAGCATAATGCTTTGATTAGGAAAAGTGCATGTTTCCTAAATTAATTAACATAAAAATTACTTAAAAATAGTAGTGTTCTAACATGAAAACTTGAAAGTTACGATAGAATATTTCATTTTCTTTATTTGTATTTAGTAATTATCCCTATTTAATGGCTAATTCAATTTAACAAAATTATTGAGTAAGAAATTCATAAAAATATGACCTATAAATAAAACTTCTCAATTCGACTCAAGAGACAATGAAAGTTTTCTTCGTGATATCACTATCTAGTGTCTAAATTCGAAACAAAACCGCAAACATCCACTTGAATAAAATTCCCATTGTCACACAGTGCACTTGCCCATTGAAACATTAGTATCTTGGAAGCACAATGAAGGTTCAGATAAAAAGTTGCTTTAGAACTTGCAAGATACCCACACAACAAAGAACAAAGGCATTATTCAAAAGTTCTGATAAGTACAACCTAACAACGATTTTTTTTCAAGTATTCAAACACATCAGGAGAAGGGATTCTGATATTTATGACTGATAATTT
>JAOUZG010022864.1:63806-83662 GCA_026289955.1 Argiope argentata
CCCATCGAGCGTCGGCTGTCTAGCGCAAGTTTGTTCTTAAAACGGCGGCGGTCTAAATAAAGGTTGAACACAATTTACAAGAGAAGAAATTGTCAGGACGTTCCTAAACCGGCATGGTGTGTTTTGCTTTCCCCCGAGCAGTAACAGCGGGGGGTAATCTACCCCGCTTTTTAACAATAATACCACCCGAAATGCGAGGAATCGTGTGTCCCAGGGAACAGAGTGACAATTTGAGTCGTAAATCTGTCGAAGCACGACAATTACCGGGCGGTTTTTCAGATAAGAATTTGGTTTTCGCTCTGAGAACTAAGATCTTCTCTTTTAATTTGTAATGTTTTCAGAAAATATAATTTGTTCAAAAATGAATTTAAAAAATCCAGCAATATGATTTTATAAATTTGTGTAAAAAATTGAAAAAAATGTTTAATGAATTATTTAGAGGAATTATTATTCATCAAATTGCATTACGAACATAATACTTTCTTTTTGCCAACACTCAGAGAATCTTACTTAGTTTTTCCCGATATTTAGTTTTAAGCATTTTGCTGGCATATTTGGCATTGGAAATTAAAATAAAAGGATATATATGGTACACTGATTAAAATAGAATATAAAAAATTTATTAATATTTTTTAATACTTAATATTAAAAATACTACGTTCATTTTTGAAAATATATAGCTGTTATCAAAAATTTTAAAATAAAAATGTGGAAATTTTTTTCAATTTTTTTTAATAAAACAATCTTTTGTCAATGTATAGCAAGTAAATATTTTAGTAATAATATGTTTATTAAAATATTATTAATTTGGATATTTTTGACTTATTATCTTATTTTGAAATAATTAAGATGTAAGTTGAGATAATAAGTTTTTAAAGTTAATTTTAATATTGAAATAAGAAAAAATAATAAAGCATCCATTTGTGAAAATGGCTTATATCGTTTAAAAATTATCATTTCATTCTTATTTTTAGTAGGTGAATATTTTGAATGTCAATTTATTATATCATTCTTAAACTTGTCCCAATTATTTGTAAAAATTACTCACAGTTTGCACAGTAATATTTTCATAAATCCATGCATTTCTCTGCCAACAAATATTGCTAAAAACCTTTTCTTTATTTAACTTACGCAATGGAATCAAAATTTCAATTGTATCCACTTTATTAAATTACAACATTATGAATTTTTGTGAAACTTCATAAATTGTGAAATCTTGTAGATAAAAAGGAGACAGCTGCAAGTATCGACCAATTAAAAATTACCCCTTTCAGAACGTTTCTTCCATGTTCATCGTGCTTGGATAATTTCAAAAATTTCATTTACAATATTTCTCTGCATGTGAATTTCAAAAGATGGATGCTCAATAAAATAATAATAATAAACATTTTAGAGTACGTAATCATAACTTCAGCAAAAACCGTGAGTGAAAAATTAGGTTTTTAGTTCCTTGAAATAATAAAAATAATTGCTACACATTTTAGTCCATTAATTAAAACAAACAAAAATTATAGATATTAATGAATCCATAATAGTTTTGCCAGTTTGTGAAGGATGATCAGAGTTTTTCATTTAAGTGATTTTTACTTCCAGTCATAAAACTCAGATGGGAGAAAAGTGGCTTAAAAATGGCAATACAAAAATTTGAATATTGTGCTAAATCATAATTAATTTATATATAAAGATAAATACAGAGGATCGTGAATTTTTTATTATAGAATTAATTTGTAAAATCTGGGTTTGGGAATCATGTTGCTGTGGTAAAGCAGCAAGTTATTGGTGGTCTAGTCATAGATGCATCATCGGAGTTCTCTTGATGTTAAAATCTTCTTATAATTTGTAATTATTTTTTTATCAAAGCAAAAATAATATTCACAAATATCTTTTAAAAATTTAAAAGCTAATATTTTCGTAAATTATTAATTCTTAAAGCATGTTAAAAATTTTAATTAAAAATTTTCCGTTGTAACTCTAAAAAAAATAAATTAACTAATTGGAAATTTGTGTATTAATTTATCTAATTGAAATATATTTTACATCAATCGTGCAGATAATAAAATTTTTATTTTTCGCTTACAGATTTTTGTTGATGCCAAAAAACCTCATCCCAAAAATAATACCATGTTCTGGCATGATAAAAAGGTCTTTCACATGAGGGCAAAGGGATCTCTAAATAAATCCATTATCACTTTTATTTGCCTCTGCTTTCATATTGGTCACATGGTCAAATTCTAATTTCTCATTGGTATTTTTATAACAGTTTGACTTATGTAATCATTCAATAGGATTCTTATTTTTAGATTTTAATTCCAAAGGTTATTAATTTTTCCTGGCTATAATTTTCTTTTTGAAAGGTCTAGAAACTCGAGTGAAGTGCACTGCTTAGGGAACTTGAGTTGACCTTACGAATATTTTTTAATTAAATAAGTGTTGATTACCTTTATGAAATATATATCATCAAGCTTTTTTATTATATTACTGAAATTTACTATTGATTTCTTGCACTAAATTTAATTAACATTATATTTATGCGAAAATTGTTGAGCTTAATATGGATTTAAATTCTAACGATTCTGACTGTGATGAATTAATTTTATCTTCTGAAGATTAATACTCTAAATCGGAAAGTGAATCTGATGATGATACTTTAAATGCAGCTCGCTGTAGGTGTCCTATTGGCTGGCAAGGACCTTCCAATGCTCCTCCAAATTTTCAATTTACTTCGACTCTTAGTATCAGTGCATGGGTAAAAAAATTTCCCTTGGGATTTAGATGATTCGATGATGTTTTTCAGAATTTTTTTTCGTAACACAGTGATAAATTACATTACGGAAGAAGCAAATAAATGTGTTGAAGCCTTTTTCAACAAATCCAATTTGACAACATCCTTGAAAGTATTAAATTGGAAAAATACAGATATAAAAAAAACTACATCTACTTCTTGGTTTCCTTTTACGGCAAGGAATAATGCCCAAATCTGCTGAAACATGGTACTATAGTATAAGATCTATTTTAAGCACAACTTTCTTGTTATTTTATTAGGCTTAAAATTTCTTCTAGACGACATTTTAAAATATTTATATGGTACTGATTATCAGCAGCAATGTTACAGATATATAAAAACACTGTAATTTTTAATTTTTAATTTGTAATGGCATTTTTTAACTTTAATTTTTAAGCATGCATGTAAATCAGTACTCATGATTAAGTTCTGAATTCGCAGCCTTGTAATAGGTTTAAATAGAATGTATGTAATTCAGCCTTTATTGCATTTGTTTAATTTCATTAATATCTAAGACTAACTTTGTTTTAATGCAAAGTATTAATTGTAATTGGATATTTATTCATTATTAATTATTATTAATATTATTAATTATTATTAATATTATTGAGTATTAATATTATTCATTATTATTAATATTATTAATTATTAATATTATTAATTATTATTAATATTATTCATTATTATTAATTATAATTGGACATTTACTCATTTCATTATTCAAAGCAATATGAAATTCAATAATCGAATTTTGTTGAATACAAATAAATGTTTATATAATAATTTTCCGTTTATTATAAACTAGCCGCATTTGGCGACCAGCCGATTCTTCAATATTTATTTGGACAAAAGGGTTCGATGAATTTTAACTAAGTCTCATAATAAGTTTTCCAGCAAAATATTTTTTAAGCTCTAAATTTCGATAGCCATATGATTCACTTGCATTATTATATAGGCCTTAATCTGTCCTATCTTTGAACTCCGCGTCTCTCTCTGATTTTCTATCAGTGCACGCAAAATTCAGTTTTAAATTAAAATTGAAATGAAGCTTCCATTAATATAAAGATTTCTTTACTCAATCTAAGTATGTCATTAAATAAAACTAAGAATTGAGAGCAGAGTAGTTGATGTTTTATGTTCACTACAGAAATTGAAAAGTTATAATTTTTTTATAATTTATAATATCTCAAAGAATTGTTCAGCAAAAATTTCCCAAATTAAATGAAACATTCAGTTTTTAATTTTATTTTTAGATGTATATAAATGATCTCAATTTTAATGATACATATTTTTTGGTTTATAAATATATTTAAAAAAATTATGGTTTCAATTCCTTTGGTCTTATAGATTCATATTCTGTAAAATATTCTTAATATTTCAACTTCTCAGTAAATAAATAAACATTTCTATCTTCTTCAAATATGACTGATTTATTCAGTACTTATCTTCTTTATCAATTCTTGCACATTTAGAACAATCATCATTTTCATATTCTAGGCCAATTATTCTAGAGTAACCATGATTGGCTTCTTTAAGATCTTGATAAAGTGATCTGAAATCTCCAATTTTTATCGAATAGTTATATTGAAATTTGCATAGATCGATCAGCTTGGATAATTGATTTAGTTGATTGGAGTGCCACTTTTTTATTTTAAGGAGGACTTATTGTCTGTAGAATATTTTGTTAAATATGATTCACATAGCAGATGATATATGTAAAAATTTAAAAGTCGTAATTCATCACCATTTCTTCTCTCAATCTACTAATTTTATATTTCACTTAGAGCATTTGTTAAGAGATGTATGTCTCTCCCAAAAAAATTAAGAAATTAGATGTTGGGCTCCGATTACAGAAGATACCTTGTAGATGTTAAGCCATATTTTCCTTAAATAAAACTGTTTAATTGGATTAGTAATAAATGTATAGTAAAATATCACAGAAAACGTTTCCATGCATTTATTTCCCCAAAACACCATGTTTCATATTTGTTTCATTTTATGCAGACACGTGCCTAAAATGACATTTTTATATGTTTAATTTGGAATGATAGTTGATTTATTTTTTCTCACCTGAGAACATGATATTGTTTTGGTTAGAAAATTTTGATATCTCCGAAATATACGGGTAAATAATATTTTTATCTGATTTTATAAATTTTGCATTATTGATTTTTACGTATACTTGTTTGAAAGAAGATGCGTTTTCAAATAACTAACCTGGTTTTACCAGTATAGCTTTAATATTGCGTATGCTTAACGTTGAAAGCAGATGCATTTTTATTTCGCATGATTCATTAAAATGTGGAGATAATTTACAATCACGAAGGCGAATTCTTTGATTTGCACAATATATCTCCTTCACATAAGTAAAAGTAACAATTCAAAACATGTCTTCTTGTTTGAAAATTTTTTAAAAAAATCACGAATGCAAATATATTTTATTTCTACTTATTATCAATTGCTTTTTGTTCGTCGTTTCTTTGAAATGACGTCATCTTCGAGTTCGTTTAAGATTTCTTACTTTTTAATAAATAATCTCGCTCTCAGAAGATTATCATTTGGTGGTTTTTTAAAAATTCTTTTTCTGTTTTAACTGTCACACTTTTATAATATATTTTTATTATGTATTTTTATTCATTTTAATTCTTTAATTGAATTAATAATTTTGATATTGCAAACGATCAAGAAATTTTTTTTCTTGCATTTATTGTTTAAAAAATATCACACTTCCTATTTATTTCATTTCATATAATCACGTGATGAAAATTATATTTTTCTGTTTTGTTTTTGGTAGTAATTAACTTATTTTTTTAATCAGAACTTCTGAAATCTATAGGCAGCATATTATTATAAGCTGATTTATTTTATATCCTCGAAAAGAAAAAAAATTATTTTTATTTTATGTGAAATAAATTGTTGAAAAAAAACGATTAAATTGAATGTTTAAAAATTCATTAAAAATAGAGTTTTAATTTATAGGTCAAAGCATCAGTATCATTGAAAAGCTAATTTTTTTAGCTTTAACTTGATGCAAAAATCAATTTTGTACTGTAATATTTTCGGAAGCTATAGAGAAAAAAATTCAAAATTTGGCTTATTTTTTAGTTAATTAAAATTTTATTTAAAAATAAAAAAAGGGGCTCTGACGTGCACATTCCCGGCACCCTAGGTATACATGTACCACATTTGGTAGCTGTTGGTCAAACGGTCTGTCTTGTACAGCGCGAACACACACACATTGTGCTTTATTATATGTAAATATATATATATATATATATATATATATATATATATATATATATATATACTTCTTTCATATACTAAACTTTTTTAATAATCCGCATTATTTCTGTGTATTTTTTTTTTTTTTCATTTATGCTTTTAGTAGTCCATCACAAGACACAAAACTTCCTCTCATATAAATTTGGTTTGATTTTTTATAGAGATTTCACATATATATTTATAATAGAAATGTATGTTTGAAATACATAGTTTAAAAAAAATGTTTTTATATTTATAATTTTTTATAAAAATAAAAATATTTTTTATATTTATAAAAGAAACAGTTTTTTTTCCATCTGCCCCCCTCCTCCCGAAAAGAAAGAAAACTATGATTTGCGCAAAAGTAGTAAATAACGCATGCATTAACTTAGTAAAATAAAAAATAATATTAAACAGTAAAAAAAAGAACTATAGTTATCTAGATACATTAAATAAAAGCATTTATAAAAAGAATTAACAACATTTTTACTAAAGTTAAGTTTAAAAAGTCAACAATAAATAAATAATTATATCCAAAAATTTTCAAATTTGTCTTCCCTTGCGTAGTAAATGCTTGCCCAAATTCTACATACAAAGTTTAAGCAATAGTTACAATGACATTTATTTATAAATATTTTTGTCGCTAATTAATTGGGATGAAAACAAATTGATAAGGTTTTTTATAAATAAATATATAAGGTTTTTTTTAATTAATAAGAGTATTATTAACAGTTCAAACGTGATTTTTTAATATTTCATTAGACAAATACAGAAAATTCAAACCCGCTTTTGAAAACTCGCTTTTTTTTAATAAACTATTATACATAATTATGGCATGTAAATATGAGAGTTTCCCTATCTGTAATAAGTATAATAGTTTTTTTTTTTTTTTTTTGGATTCGAAATGAAATATTGAAAGAAAGAATGAAGTATACAGCTCATATCACCAATCGGTCCTGTTATCGCGAATTCTTACAAGAAAGTGATGTCCTATTCTCAGGGGGGATTTCCTATTCCCCTAATTGGAGGGACCACCCGCATTCTAACAGCCAGCGGAAACCAGAAAATGAGCTCTAACAAGCCGATCTCCCACCTCGTTTATTACACTTACGGGGGGAAAGCAATGGCGACTTTCTACGGGGAAGCCGTGTTAAGAGATATTTGCGGATGGAGACTTTCTACGTTCCTGGCGGTTTTAAAGCGACTCGTTGGAGAGGATTTCTACGTTCCTGCCGGTTTTCAAGAGACACCCTGGAGAGACTTTCTACGTTCCAGCCGCTTGAAGGGTTAAGACGCATCTAGTTCCGTGTAACACCGTCGTGGCGCACTAATCAGCCAGATTAATCCGTGTGCCTAAGTGACGAAACGGAGTGACAAAAGGATGGCTGTTATAATCAGTTAAGAAACTTGCATTGAACTATATGCACTGTGTATTTATTTTGAGAAAACAGTCCAATGTTCATTGTAATGGAAAGTACAGGGTGTCCAAAAAGTCCCCGTACTGATGATTTGTGAACTTATTTTACAAAAACAATAGGTTTAAAAAGAATTATTTTTATGCCAATGATAAAAAGCTTTTTTAACATAACTAAGGAAAAAATACTGAACTTACATTTATACTAAATGTTCAAAATGTCCATCCCTTTTTTGGAGACAAAGCTGAACCCGTTTGCGCATATTTTTCGAAACGCGTTTTAACATACTAGGAGGGATTTCTTGTATCCTTTGGGTAATTGCGATGTTCAAATTATCTATTGTTTGAGGATCACCCTCATAAATTTTGTCCTTTAAATATCCCCACAGAAAAAAATCCGGGACGGTCAGATCAGGGAATCGAGGTGGCCAAAAATTTTTTGAGATAAGTTGATCGCCCAAAACAGCTTCAAGCATGTCCATGGTTTCATTACTCGTATGGCAAAATTTAATATACTTGGAAAAAATCATGGACAGTGATTTTTTAAATTTGGAGTACGGGAACTTGTTGGACAACAATTACAATTACTCAGTTCTCAATTCATTAAAGCAAAAAGAGAGAATTTCTACTTTGCTTCGACCATTAATGGCAAATTACTAGTAACATTTCGAAAGTGTATTACGAAAGAAGAAAGAAGAACTAATAACGTAATGAGAAAAGGAAATTTATTTTGTAAATTTTTTAAGGTTTTATTTCCCATTGTGAATGTAATAAAAATTTATGTAATATCTTTTCAAAAAAGTATTTTAAAATTGTTATAAATTTTAATTTTGCTCTTTATAAGTTTTTCTGTCATAAAAGTTCCATCTTTTGCATTTTTAGTTTTTCACCTCATTTACTTTTTTTTTTTTGCACTGAGATCGCAATGATACTTAAAATTTTTAGTCTCATTTTTATTCCATTGTTTTCTCTTCCCTTTGATGCCATTTTCAGAAAATAAGGGAAAAAATCTCCATTACAAAGTACTTCAATGCATGCCTTCAAAATTATGCTGTTAATTTTTGTTGCTAATGGCACTTGCAAGGGACAAGGTCTCTGAGGTAAATAGTGGTTTAAGTCTAATCAGCGTCTCTTGTTTTGAAATAAAGAAGACAATTTTCCTGTTTATTAGAATGTACAGAGGGTGAAATAAATAGTATGAATCAAGTTTTTGCAATCTTTTAAAAATACTTCTGTAGATTGTATACGTATGATCGATGAGAAATTATAATCACACATTGTCTAATTCCGACAACCACACGTTTAAAATCATAATGATCGGACCCAAGCTTATGTCCTGAGGATCATCTCCTAACACGGTAGAATCAATCTATTTGGAAGCAAGCCCCATCATTTGTAGAGGGTAGTCGATCAAACAACATTTTTGTACAACCACCATGTAAGAAAGCTTATCATCCTCCAATTTCAGATTTCTCTTTTGGGAATTGTTTTAAGTGATATAGATTTGATATTTTGATTTTGTTTTCATTGACAATAAATATTCCCCTTTAAAGGATGAATATTTCATTGGTATCGCTTCAATAACTATTTCACGGTTGTCCACAATTTATTTTTCCAGAGAGAACTTTCCCCGACTGTAAACGCTCTCGGCTTTCTGAACTATTGTGTAATAATCCGATTTCCAGAAATAATTATTTGCTCTATCGCAATATAATTGATTGACGAAACTATTTCCAAATCTAACCCTTTATTGTCACATTCTGTGACGAATTATTTATAACTTTACTATGAGTGGTAAAATTTAATAAGAATATTTGTGAAAAAAATCTAAAAAACGATTTTTTGATAATAAAAATTTACAATCAAATTCTTATTAATTAATTATGAAATTTGTAGTAAGTAAGTAATGCAGAAACTTAATTTTATAATCTGTTTGTAGCTGATGTTATTCAGATTCATAATGGATGCCAGTTCTCCTCAAATGACCTTGAAAGCAGCAATAAAATAAATTATTCTCAATCAGGATCGTGGCATGTGTAAAGGGTGTTTGCATTTCCTACAATAGGCCTACTTGTGGAAAGAACCTAATAAATATTTCAATTTGTTAACCGTGGAATAAAGGTGAAAAAGTAAAAAATATATATATATTTTTAATAATATATAACAAATTATCCATGAAATGTTCAAAATTAATAAATAAAAATATATAATGTAAGAAGAATATTGAATTCATCTTGAAACTATTTTCTTTCTTTTCGATAGCAAATTTATATCAAAAAAATGTTTAAGTAAATTTTTTTGAAAGACTGATTCTTAATTTATATAAATTTGAATTTCTCACTTTAAAAGTTTTGTGCTTAAAAACGCCTATTTTCCTTTTTTTAAAAAAAAATTTTTCCTCATTATTGACCTTTTTATTGAGATAGCATCGCTATTTAACCTTTATCTGGAGCTGAACGGCTTTGGTTGTTAAGGCAGATGGTTCTAAAATTTAGCACTCGAAACATCATGAAAATCTACAGATCATCATTATGAAGTCGAGCTCAGGTTACTTTTAAATTAGAAAAAGTGTATCCCTTTTAAAAAGATAATTGTGTAAAAGAGTTCTTTCGATGAAAGTTTTCATTCAACTGATTTTGTTATGAGTGCCAAACTATAATTAATTTTCCTTATGATAATGTATTTTGAAAAATTTCTAAAATATATTAATACACGAAGAGAAAGATCACAGAATTTAGAGGCAAATTTTTATACTAATATTTTACGTGCATATTAAATACCTTTGTATACTTAAAAATATGATTTAAATAGCAAAGAGTAAAACAATTTATCCAAGAATACTAGTTTGTACGAGTAATATTTTAAAAAATATTTATTTACACAAAAAATCGTATTAAATTAAAACAGAATTTCATGATTAAAATTGTATTAAAGATCAGAAGGAGCTTTTCTACGTTGCAGCATATGATGGAGAGTCAGAGCGATTTTTAGAGAAGCTAAAGGAAATCAAACATTCTGCGTTACTGTCACAGTTAAATTGGTGTTTGAGTAGAAACAATTATAATACATTTAACAAAAATAAAAATTGTATAAAGAAAAATTATTGCAGTTGTAGCGAGTGAAGTTGAGCTGTATTTTAATTTGAGTTGCTGCTCTTCTTAAATTTTTCTGGAGCTCAAATTCATTGCTCTGGAGCTCAAGTATGCTATTTGCTAGTCGCTGCAGACTCCCCTCCCAATGTCAACAATACGTCTACAGAAATGGACAGTCCAGACTGCTCAGGTGGTTTTAGTCTCAGTTGAGGGCTGCTGCTTACTGGCTGTTGTTGGTTAGGCTGTGGCATCAGCAGGTATTGTCCCTCCAGGCCTTCCTCGGTGTTTAAAATTAACGAAGGCTTTACCCGATCCACAAATACTGTCAGAGATTTTCCATATAAGTATTTTCCGTGTATCCAATTTGAAAGTCTTGGTGTTCCGACTCAGGATAGAAAATGGTCCATCATAGGGCTTCTTGAACGGTTTCCTGACGAAGTCTCTCCTGAGAAAAACGTGCTATGTTGTGGAGAGGTCACCATGAACAAACGTCGAGCGTCTACTGTGGGGCCTTGTTTGCTGGGGCCGTAAGGAATTCATGTGATCCTGGAGTTTACCCACAGAGTCAATGGGCAGGCACTTGGTGCGACCTCTATGAAGGAATTCTCCTGGAAGGGTTAAGGTCTTCCCAAACCCCAAGTCAGCTGGTGTACAACCAAGGACTTTTTTAAGAAATGCTCAAAAACCAAGATTGATTGATGACAGAAATTCGGTCCAGCTCTCAGTTGCATGGAATTTAATTGCAACTTTAAGGCGACGGTGAAACTCTCGAGAAATGCCGTTGAATTGTTGAGGATAACTGGTCGTTCTTGATCTGTGTATTACAAGGAATTTTGTGAGTTCCCTAAAGTGAGAAGCCTCAAACTGTTGGCCCTGATCAGTAGTCACAATTGCAGGAACTTTATATCGAGATACTCGACAGGTTTAAAATGCCTAAGCAATAGTATCTGCTGTGATATCTTTGAGGGGCTCGGCTTCAGGCCATCACGTGAAACGGTCAATCATCAACATAAAGTAGGTGTAGACATTGAATAGAAAAGTGGGCCAATCAGGTCAATGTGGACATGGTCGAACCGTTGGGATGGCTTCTTAAATTTCTACAACGGAGATTTTGTGTACCTGTGGATCTCATATTTTTTGCAAGATATGCAGCGGTTTATCCCACACTCTGCCAAACATAAATACCTGCTGCATGACTACCTGAAAGCTTCTCGGGAAAGGAAAGACTGTCGAAAAATAAACTGGACTCTATAAGCTTTTCAAGCATTCGAAAAGTGTAAACAAACACTAACTAAAGCTACAATGCTTGCTCACCCCTCACCAAGCCCCAAACAAGCTTCTCCAATTGTTCTTCATACTGATGCTTCTGATTATGCCATTGGCGGTGCTCTGCTTCAAGTTGTGAAGTTAGGGTTACAACCCTTAGGTTTCTTCTCTAGGAAACTCAGAACAGCGGAAGTAGAGTATAGTGCTTACGACAGAGAACTACTGGCCGCATTTTCATCTGTCAAGCACTTTCGGCATATGTTAGAGGGGCGTTCTTTCATCATTTACACCAATTATAAGCCTTTGGCGATCGCGTTCCACCAGAAAACTGACAAGTGTTCACCACAGCAAGCTCACCAGTTGGATTTCTTGTGACAATTTACCCCATGCCTTCATATGTTCCTGGTGTCCAAACATTTCTGCCGATATCATGTCAAGGATCTCCGCTATAGCTCCATCCTGAGTCCCAATAGTCTGATCCTGTGTTAAATTCGCTTTTAACACCTGGAAAGTCTCTGCAGTTGAAGTATGTGATATTACCGGACCATTACTTCAAAATAATGTATGATCTTTCAACTGGTACAGCACGTCCCTACATCCCACAGGCTTACAGAAATACAGTGTTCTATGCACTACATGGTTTGGCACATCCAAATCTGTACCGTACATTTGATGAAAAAACGTTTTATTTGGCCGTCGATTTCTTCTGATGTTGCTATGCGGACAAAGAAGTGCATAGTTTGCCAAAGCTCTAAAATACACCGTCACACAAAATCCCTGTTGTCAACATTTAAGGAAAAAAAATTTCTTGGGTCTGGGGATGATTCGGTCAAGTCGTTATCGAGTATTCCAAGCACGACCGACTCCGGCCAGGTCATCAAATTGGCCATCTGAAATGTTTACAATAAACGATGCATGACTGTGCTGAGAATGGCCATATTGACATAAAATTGGAACTGCGCAATATTGATTTTCCATGGACCCTGCATTGCTGGATGAATAGTCTTGCGAAGCCACACGAGCTGCAGATGGAACCCGTCATTTTTCAGCTGATACATTTGTGCCTTCGACAACATAACTTTCTGATCTGTCGTAGCGCCATCTATCAGCAAACAAAACCGTCGCTCACTCGACGCATCAGCGAATTCACACGCTCGCCATAACGTTTGGCAATATCAAAATCGTTCGCCACTCCGCTCACTCACTGATGGGGGAGTACTGAGGCGCTAGCCTTATAAGCCAGATTTCATCTACGATTCTTATGTCAACTTTTGTAATATGGTCATGTTACTCGGCTACTGGTGCTAGCTTCGCCGGTCCGTATCGAAAACTTTAATCGTTACAAGTTAATGTAACCTGTAAATTGAGAAGATAGCATATGTCCAAAATGAATTACTTTATCTATGACAATATAATCTGAAATATTTCTAAAACTTATTTATCTGTACCAAGAAAAATATCTGTAGAATACGTTGGCTGATTTATTTCATACTTTCATTGGCCAAAAAAAATCTCCGAATGTGGAACATCTAAGATTTCTTGTCGGTTAAAAGGATATAAAATATTTATTAGGGAAAAAATTTATAAATTATATTCGATACTTAGGAAAAAATAACTATATACATTATTATGGTGATGAAGGGGGTTTTCGGTAGGGAGGACGTGTATTAGTATATAATATCCACTGAAGTGACAAAATTCATAGAATAGCAATATGCAAATATACAGATGGCAGTAGTATCGGTATATATAGATATATATATCTTTATATATAAAATTCTTCTGTGCGTGTGTATGTGACTGAACTCCTCCTAAATGACCGGTCCGATTTTGGTGAATTTTTTTTGTGTGTGTTCAAGTGGATTCGAGAATGGTTTAGATTCACAATTCAGTCTACTACAAATTGTAGAATTTTAGTTATTAATTAAAAACTAACTTTCCCGCCAAAATAACTTCCTTCCCCCATCGCGAAATGAGTAAAGTTTTAGATTTTTTTTCTAACAACGATGAGGTTAGGCTTAACATGTTTTCGATCGATTATTTCAAACGATTTTTTTATTTTCATCGCATTTATTGCATTTAAAAACTAAGCATCTTTAATTAATCGGCCTTTAAGGTTCATTCTGATGTACTTTTGAATTAAAATAAAAGACAATAAAGGAAATTAAAAATTTCTAATCTGTCCAACTCAAGTAGGATAAAAATTGCATTTTCTGTTGATGAAGTTTAACGCATGCGCATTTTGTTGAGAACTTTATTTAAACGGAGACAAAACTATTGGTTTGTTGTTTTGTTTTACTTCGGATACACGCTGTTAAAAGGTTAGTTATGTTGCTTTTGTAATTAAACAGTATTTCTGTTAGTTATATACTTTTAAGTACATCTTTTTTTAAGTTATTTTAAGTCGTAGTAATAAGTAATTGCCAAATGAATAAGTCTTCGGGTTTTTTTCCCATGCTAACAATGCTCGGCTTAACATGTTTTCAAGATTCTGTTTATATTCTTTTAAAATTTTGCTGCACATTTAATTTAGAAAAATGTAATTTTCAGCACACGATTCTTTGAAATGAAATAAATAAACATATTTTCAAATAAAGTAAGCGGAAAATATAGTTTTCTAATTCACAGTATCTATATTATTAATTATATAAATCAACTTCATGAAAGCAAAATTGTTTAATTCATGCAGAGTATTCATTCAAAACCAGACCCAACGACCAATTTGTAAATCTTTATTAATAGGCTCAAATATTGTTTTGAAATTTTCATAATATTTTGCATGCTTGAATTAATTCAAAATGTGATTTTCCCTTTATCGCCAATTTGGTGGAGGCCGTATACGGGAGCCTTGAGGGGAGCGGTCTTCAATAAAAAAATATAAATACATAAAGTTTCAGAGTTGTAACTAAAAGTAGAATGCATAGAATTTTTGAAATTTTGAAGAGCATCACAAAATTTCATTTTGAGGAAAACTAAAAATACATTTAAATGTACAATTACAGACCAAAAATATAATTGAAATAAATTAAATTTGTTAAATATTCATATTTATTAAAATAATTGTTTATTTTATGAAATATATACAACTATAAATTTAAAATATTTTTGTCAGAGTTCTCAAAGAATATAAAGGAAATACTATTGGTGAAGCCAAACCAACTCCTTTTTTTCATCAAAAAAAAGTTCAAATAAAAATTAGACTTTCTTAATATCATTTCATTAGCCACAAAGATTAACTTATATTCATATAACATTTTTAAACTATATATGCAGACACAAACAAATATAATAAAAAATTTGAAGCAAATCAAAATTCACCGGTTTCATAAATTATGAGCTCATGTTTTTCTTCTAATTTGACATGTACTGATTTTTTTGATTTTTTTCATATTCATTGTTATTATATGATAACAATAAGATGCATGCTTATATGTTATAATTTATTTTATATAATGAACTTTTTTTCTAAGTAATAATAAAGCAGCAATCAAATTTTGATATATTTTCTTCGTGGAGACAAGAAGGCCTGTACAACTTTGTTGTTCACTTCAAAGGTGTTTTTTTTAATGTAAGTTCCCTTTCACCAGTAAATACAGAACGAAATTCTTTACCATATTTAGCACATAATAGACACATTTTTGATGAAAAAAGAAAAAACTTGCTTGAAGGATTTGAAGAAATTTTTCCTGATATTCATGACAAAGAATATTCTTCAAAGAAGAATATTAAAGTGATTGCACAAAACAATGTAACTATTATATACAATTTTAAGATGATGAATTCACTATTTTAGGTTTATTGCAGTTGGTAGAAGCTTCCAAAATGTCAATAGAATTGCTTGGTTATGAATCAAAGGATTTCTTTGTCCATCAGATCTTAACATTTTCAGACTTTGTCTGCTTTTATTTGGACGTCCTTTAGGCTTTAGGTAATGAAAACTGATAAAAAAAAGCTTAGAACAAAATTTAGAAAGAAAAAAAAAGGTAATTAAAAGTAATTTTCAATTTTAACCCTGAGTAGATCGGTTTTTGTATCTAATTTCAAAGGAACTGAAACGAGCCATTCGAATATGAAATGTATGGCGAATGAATGAACAAACCAAAACAAACAACAAAAGAAAGAAAAGGTAGAAGTTTTTAACAAATGCCAAAGCAAAAACAACAGCTTAAAATCACAATTACAAATAATGCTCACTAGCAGTGTTTGGAGGAGGTAGCGAATCTTTCCTTTTATTTGGGCTTTCCGGGTTTAATTCCCGGTTCACGCATGGATGTCCTTCTGTGTTCTATCTGTAAAGAGAATGAATGTGCCTCCCCCGTAAAAAAGGACTATGAAAGTGAATGTGATGAGGGAGCAGCAAAAGTCGTAATCTTGGCCTTAGTTGGCGCTACAATAAAACAAGAGACACTGATTAGACTGAAATCGCTGACTACCACAACGAACTTATATGTGGCAAGTGACATTAGAAAAGGTAACATAATTTTGAAGGTATGTATTGCGATACTTTGTATTAGTGATTTTTTTTCATATTTTAAAAATAGTATAAACAGGAACCGAAAATAAAGGAATGAAAGCGATAAAACTTTTAAGTACCAATGTAATCTCAGTAAAATAAACTAAAAATGATGAAAAAAGTGCTCTCATAACAACAAAACTTTTAAAGCGCAAAATTATTATTTTTTTTACTAATTTAACATACTTCTTTAAAAAAATATGACATAAACAATTTTTTATACCTTCGCAGTAGAAAAAATACCTAAAAAATAAAAATATAAATTTAATTTTCTTCTCTCATTATACATTCTTCTTTTTTCTTTCATAATCCATATTCAAAATTTTCCTAGTAATTTAACAGAAACTGATCGAAGCAAAGCAGAAATTCCATATTTTTGCTTTTATGAATTGAGAACTGAGTAATTGCACTTTCCATTGCAATAGACATTGAACGGTTTTCTCAAAATAAATACAATTGCATTTAGTGTAATGGAAGCTTTTGAACTGATTATAACAGCCATAACTTGGCCATTCCGACTCGTCACTAAGGCACACGGATTAATGTGACTGATCCTTGCGCCACGACGGTGTTAAAGGAAACCAAGGAAGTGTCTTAAGACCCAGCAATAGCCATGGCAAAACCTTTCCAGTAGTAATCACGTTCCAATACTGGTAAAGATAGCTACCTTAATCATTTCTGCACCTACTCGGAGTGGTGATTTTGATCTGACCTGAAGATTTTGATCTTCATATCTGAGATACTCTGAGTGGGAGAAGCCACAGTAATAAAAGATACCGAGTATTAATATTAAAGTTTTATTATGCTTTCAGTTGCATTACAAGGAAAAAGACACATACAGTGATGATTAATATAAATAACTGATATATTGATAATTTACATACAAAACAGATACATTCATAAATTACATACATTGCTGATATATAGAAAATTTGCATACATAACTGAAACATTGACCATTTACATGCATAAATGATATATTGATATTTTACATACATTATTGATACTTTCATAATTTACATGCATAACTGATACATTGGTAATTTGCTTATATAACTGATACATTGATAATTTAAATACATAACTGATACATTGGTAATTTGCTCACATAATTGATACTTTGATAATTTACATGCATAATTGATACATTGATATTTTACATACATAACTGATACACTGGTAATTTGCATACATAATTGATACATTGACAATTAATACATAATTGATACCTTCTGTTTTGTCTAAAGATTTGCTCCGATATAGACGATAATAGTTCTAGTTAGGCTTAACCTTTATCTCAACGGATAACAAATTGTAATAGTCACCAGCTTCTTTCCACCAGTAAACGTATTGTGGACCACTTTTACCTGGTTGGTAGATGCCATTTAAATTGCTGTAGTACTTATCTCCATGCCACCAACCTGACTGATATTCCCTAGCTTTCGCTTTATAGTCACTGTCTATGGTGCAGAATAAGTATCCATTATGATGCTGCATTGCGTCAGCTACAAATGAAAAATAAAATTCAGAATCTTAATTAATTTATTATTAGAAACTTCCTTTCATATCAATAAAATGCTGACTCCGTTAATTACTTAGAAATTGCATTTTTGAGAAGGAAATATTATTTTGATCATACTTTTTTCCTTTAACATAAAATCTATATTTTTAATGTTTTAATTTAATAATGTTTAAATTTTGTCAATGGCGAATATGATGATTTTTTTTCTCAAAAATCTAAGACAAGATGTTACGATTCGATTTAAATGGCGATTCAGACATAAAGTCGACTAATCGTTTCGTGGACTTCTCTCAGAACTAAAAGCTAATTAAGGTAAAAGAGATTGCCACTTATCAGTAATAAGTACTTTTAATAAAATTATGAAATAGCTAATAATAAATTTAATTTAAATCATGATAAAATTGCATCATAAAAATATTCAGTGTTATAGATATTAAGCGAATAAGTATTTTAAAAAAAAGAAAAAATGAAATATTCAAATCAGTTTGTATAACAATTTAGAAAAAACAAAAGTCAGAGCAAATTTTAACCATACATTTTAACTAATGAACAAAAAAATTAATTTCCGCACTAAAGCTCACATTTTAGGTAAAAGATTTCAGAAGTGAAAGAATTATGATGAATGTTATTTGATTAAAAAAGAAAGCGACAAATGGCAGAAAAGAAATACGAAATTCATTATGAATCAAAGTTTCAATAAAAATATTTTAACATTTATTTTCATTATATAGAGAACTTTTATGTTAAAAAATTAGAAAACGCTTGTTCGAACTAGCTAAAAAAATTAGGGAAATCATTTATATATTTTGATATATTAGTGTTCAGTGTTAGAAATAGAGAAATTTTGTATCATGGGCCCTGAATAACGATATAAAACATATTTTTGTTACATGAGAATTCATTCTAGACAAAATTAAAATCTGACCACATTTATTACGTAAAGAACGTATAGAAGATGGGTGAATCTTTCAAAGAATTAGCTCACCTAAAGAAAACAACATTATATAAACATTTTCTTAATTTCTTCGAATTAAACAGAAGCAAATTAATTCTTTTGTATTTATTTTGAAGATTTACTGTATTACTCTTTACTGGAAAACTACTCCAAATTGTGTTAAGAATTTAAATTCTATTTTTGAAATTTAGGAATCAATTAAAATTACTCACTTGCATTTCCTGAGTAGCCGCTGATATCAATGGCGTAAGTGCTGTTTGCCAATTTGAATTTCTCGTAGACAGCGTAACGTTTCACTCCGTCCTTGTCTACCATATCGAAACGTATTTTGCATCCTTTACTGCACCCAATACGTATATTTTCATTACCTGTTGAAAGCAAAGAAGAGAAAAGAAGTGAAAAATAAAACTGCATCAAATTTTTAAAGCAATTCTGAATACATATATTTTGAATTCATTTTTAGAAACCCTAACTGAAGAGAAGCGGTTTTCTTTAATTTCAAATTAAATTTTCTAATGAAAATGACAGTATGAAAAACACCCAAAATATTGTGCGGATATTGTTTCTGATATATAAATAATTTCCTTCCTCCACAGATCTTAATTTAGATCTGAAACATAGAATGATCACCACTGACGCAGTTCCGCTAGTGGTAATACTCTCGTCACGGAGTACTTTAAGGCCACCACAGATTTAACGTACTCTAGCCACCACACACACGGGGAATCTTTGGGTGGCAGATTTGAACTCATAGTCTAAGAAATACGAATCCCTTGAGATATTCCCGCTTCATGCAAGTCAAATATTATTACAAAATCAGCCGGAAAATTATTTAGATATTTCACTTGAAAAATTAACATATTTTAGAAATTCTAGAAATTTATTTAATCATAAGAAAAATAATTATATTTTAATATAAATATCAGAATCACTCGAATGCAAACTTTCATCAACAAAATCTTTTGTACAACTATTCGCAACACTCAAATCATTTAAAAGGCTGAGGAGCTCTGCTTCATAAAAAAAAGATCAGCAGGTTGGCTGCTATTTC
>JAOUZG010022864.1:123662-162674 GCA_026289955.1 Argiope argentata
TAAACATTGTTAATTAATCCAATTTTTCTGATTCATTTGGATGCACTTTGTAATTCAAATAATACAAAATAATAAATAAATATATATATAAGTTTATAATATGTATTTAGTTTCTCAATTGGTGTAGAGCTTCACGCATTTTGCATTGGCACAATTGGCGTTGAAAGTTCAATGCTATTATATATTTTTGATCAAATATTTATAGTCACTGAAATTTTTAGGTCGGGATATCCTGGTTGATAAGGCTACGGTTTCACATGGGTTACGAATTTTAACCTGCCAGTCGTAGACCTGTGTGATTGATTTTAAATCTCTCATGGTCACAAAGATTTCCATGGGAAGAGTAATACCACTGTAAGTACTGGATCATAGATGATAGTTCTCTGTTTCAGTTATATATTACTATCAGTGGATGAAGGAAAGAAATGCATAAATGAAGTTCGCCTCGATAAAAAGGTTTGTGACGCATGTGAGCTAAGCGTCACACTTTTGCCTTCGGGTGCTCAAAGATCCATACACTCGGGAATTTATGCACGCCTGATTCCGTTGCAAAGCAACACACGAGAACAAAGTTTGTAATTATTAAATAAAAAGTTAGTAATATTAAAAATTTCCTTATTTCGTAATTTTTTTTCGAATAACCTAAATAAGAATTGATTAAAAAATTGTGTAGAAATTTTTTTCGTGAAATAGAAACATATAAAATCATATAAAAATAAACATATTTTAATCACAGACAAATTTAATCACAATAAACATATTTTAATCACATACAAATTTAATCACAATAAATATATTTTAACCACAGACAAATTTAATCACAATAAACATATTTTAATCACATACAAATTTAATCACAATAAATATATTTTAATCACAGACAAGTGACCTTATTCTTACATACACTAATAGAAAAATTTTAATACTGTATTAGAGATACAACATAACGCCGTCCTTCTTGGTAACCTAGTCAAAAGGAAATATGTTAATCTAACACAACGAGTGTAGTTCTGGAATTGCATCGTTATGAAAGAAATATAAGCAATAAACTGCGATTCTTAATTTGTTTTTGAATAATGTAATGGAATTTTTATTACATGTTATTTTCCATCAGCATTTTCGTAATGTTCTCGTCTAAGCAGAATTATAATTTTATTAAATTAGTAACCGTAAGAATTTGTTGATATTTTAGTACAACTAGGTTACGTTATTTCAAACTAAAATTTAGATAATAATTTAATGCAAAATTATATTTATTACATTTTATAAGCAAAAATTTGTAAGTTACAAACTGCAATTAATTAGCATATTTATATTTGTAGAGAACAAAATCCTTAGGATTTAAAAATGACTTCTTACATTTTCTGTAACGAGAAGAAATCTAAATGTTTTTCTGTTAATCTCTCAGGATATTTTCTTATCTAAACATGGGGTTCATTTCTTATTAAAACTATATCTAAAACATGGGATTCATTTTTTCTTGTAAAACCATATTTTTTTCATTAAAGTATCTAAAAGTCCCTTGAAATTTAAGCAACATCATTCAGACAATTTTTTAAAGGATTGATTTAAGAAATTTGTCGTTGTAACCTAATAATGAAATGTGGTAAATAGTCCAGATTTAAATTGAGCTTAATGCCTTACTGGAAAGTGTAATATCTAGGATTTAACTAGTTAGCTATGGTTTACGAAATTGCATATCCTCGAAAACTTATGAATCTGATCTATGGAACTGAGGTGAAGTAGGCGACCCCCTTATTTGTTCCACCAACTGCCTTCTCACCACATCTTATCATTCCAAAAAAGCCACCTACGACAGAGAATTCATCAAGTGCATCAACTTTTAGGGTAACAAGATGTACAAGTTCAGAATTGGAAATTTTTTTGCACTTAATTCAAGACAACGCTAATTAATCTTCCTTGCCTCAAGCCCTGAATAAATTTTCGTCACGTATCTCATGCGAGCGCTTCCCCAATATATATTATATCAAATAGAATTCATCTACTCATCCTCCCCATTTAACACCTCCTTCATCATTATCATGATGTATATAGTTATTTTTTCTGTGCATCGAATATAAATAAATTTTTTTCTTAATAAATATTTCCACTTATATTCTTTTAACCGACTAGAAATTTTAGAAATTCCGTGTTCGAATATATTAAGTAGCAATTGAAAGAAGGAAACAAATCAGCCATTGTATTCTGCAGATATTTTACTTGGTACAAATAAATAAGTTTCAGAAATCTTTAGTTTATATTGTCATAGATAAATTAATTGATTTTGAACATCTTCTCTATTTACAGGTTACATTAACTTGTAGCGATTAAAGGTTTCGATACGGATCCTCGATGCTAGCACCAGTAGCCCAGTAACATGACCATAATACAAAAGGCGACTTAAGAATCGTAGATGCAATCGGGCTTATAAGGCTAGCGCCTATGTACTCCCCCATCAGTGAATGAGCGGAAAGACGAACGATTTTGATATTGTCAAACGTTATGGCGAGCGTGTGAGTTCGCTGATGCGTCGAGTGAGCGAAGGCTTTGTTTGCTGATAGATGGCGCCACTGCAGATCAGAAAGTTACGTTGTCAAGGTCACCAATGAAGCAACTGGTCAATGACGGGTTCCACCTGCAGCGGGTGTGCAATCGCGAAACTATTCATACAGCAATGCAGGGTCCATGGGAAACCAATATTGCGCAGATCCATTTTTATGCCAATATGGCCATTCTCAGCACAGTCATGCATCGCTTATTGCAACCATTTCAGCTGTGCTTTGGCCAACTTGATGACCGGGCCGGAGTCGGTCGTGCTTGGAATACTCGATGACGACGTGTTCGAACCATCCACAGACACAAGAAAAATTGTTCCTTAAATATTGACAACGGATATTTTGTGTGACGGTGGATATTTGATTTTTAGCAAGCTATGCACTTTTTTGTCCACTTAGCTACATCAGAAGAAATAGGACCACCAAATAAAGCGTTTTTTCATCAAATGTACGGTTAAGATTCGGATGTACCAAACCATGTAGTGCATAGAACACTGTATGTCTGTAAGCCTGAGGGATGTAGGGACGTGCTGTACCAGTTGAAAGATCATAAATTTTTTTGAAGTCATGGTCCGGTAATTTCACATACTTCAACTGCAGAGACTTTCCAAGTGTTAAAAGCGAATTTAACACGGGATCAGACTTTTGGGACTCAGGATGAAGCTATAGCGGAGATCCTTGACGTGATATCGGCCGAAATGTTTTGGACACCAGGAGCATATGCAGGCATGGGGTAAATTGTGACTTGTGAGCTTGTAGTGGTGAACACTTGTCAGTTTTCTGGTGGAACGAGAATGTCAAAGCTTATGATTGCTGTAAATGGTGAAAGCACGCTCCTCTAACATATGCCGAAAGTGCTTGACAGATGGAAATGCTGCCAGTTATTCACTATCGTAGGTACTATACTTGACTTTTGCTGTGCTGAGATTCACAGAGAAGAAACCCGAGGGTTGTAACCTTGAGTTCACAACTTGAAGCAGAGCACCGCTAATTGCATAATCAGAAGCATCAGTATGAAGAAAAAGATGAGAAGCTTGTTTGGGGCTTCGGGCGAGCAAGCAGTATAGCTTCAGCTAGTGTTTGTTTACACTTTTCGAATGCTTGAAAAACTTGTGGGGTCTAGTTTATTTTTTGTGAGTCTTTCTTTTCCAAAGAATCCTTCAGGAAGTTATGCAGCAGGAATTGATGTTTGGCAGCGTGAGGGATAAACCACTGCATAGCTTGCCAAAAATCTGAGATCCACTGGCACACAAAATCTCCGCTTCCAGCATTTAAGAAGCCTTCCCAACGGTTCGACCATGTTCACATTATCCTAATTGGTCCTCTTTCTAAATCCAATGGCTACACCTACTGTATGATGTTGATTGACCATTTCACGATATGAACTGGAGCCCAGCCCTTCAAAGACATCACAGCAGATACTCTTGCTGAGGCGTTTTATACCTGTTGGGCATCTCAGTATGAAGTGCCTGCTATTGTGACCGCTGATATGGGTCAACAGTTTGAGGCTTCTCACTTCAGGGAACTCACAAAATTCCTTGGAATACACAGATCAAGAACGACCAGTTATCCTCCCCAATTCAACGGCATGATCGAAGAGTTTCACCGTTTCCTTAAAGTTGCAATTAAATTCCATGCAACTGAGAGCTGGACCAAATTTCTGCCATCAATTCTTCTTGATTTTTGAGCATTTCGTAAAGAAGACATTAGTTGTACACCAGCTGACTTGGGGTTTGGGAAGACCTTAACCCTTCTAGGAGAGTTCCTTCATAGAGGTCGCACCAACTGCCGGCCCATTGACTTTGTGGGTAAACTCCAGGCTCACAAGAATTCCTGACGGCAACAGCCACCAAGGCCCCATAGTAGACGCTCGACGCTTATTCATGGTGACCTCTCCACAATTTCACACGTTTTTCTCAGGAGAGACTTCGTCATGAAACCGTTCAAGAAGCCCTATGATGGACCATTTACTATCCTGAGTCGGAACACCAAGACTTTCAAATTGGACATACGGAAAATACTTAGATGGAAAATCTGTGACAGTATCTGTGGATCGGGTAAAGCCATCGTTCATTTTAAACACCGAGAAAGGCCTGGAGGGACTATACCTGCTGATGCCACAACCCAACCAACAACAGCCATTAAACAGCAGCCATCAACTGAGACTAAATCCACCTGATGAGTCTGGACTGTCCATTTCTGTAGAGGATATAGTTGACATTGAGAGGGGAATGTGCAGCGGCTTGCAAATAGCAGTGGCTCCAGAGCAGTGAATGTGAGCTCCAAAAAAATTGAAGAAAATCAGCAAATCAAATTAAAATACAGCTCAAATTCACTCGCTACAACTGCAATAATTTTTCTTTATACAATTTTTATTTTTGTTAACTGTATTATTATTATTTCTTTCAAACATCAATTTAACTGTGACAGTAACGCAGAATGTTTGATTTCCTTTAGCTTCTCTAAAAATTGCTATGACTCTCCATCATATGCTGCAACGTAGAAAAGCTCCTTCTGATCTTTAATACAATTGTAATCATGAAATTCTATTTTAATTTAATACAATTTTTTGTGTAAATAATTATTTTTAAAAATACTATTCGTACTAACTAGTATTCTTGGGAAAAATCGTTTTACTCTTTGCTATTTAAATCATATTTTTTTAGTATACAAAGGTATTTAATATGCACGTAAAATACTAGTATAAAAATCTGCCTGTAAATTCTATCATATTTCTCTTCCTGTATTAATATATTTTAGAATTTTTTCAAAATACATTATCACAAAGAAAATTTTTGTACTCATAACAAAATCAGTCGAATGAAAACGTTCACCGAAAAAACTCTTTTACACAATTATCTCCTTAGCAGGAACCACTTCTTTTAATTTAAAAGTAACCTGAGTTCGACTTCATAAAAAGGGTCTGTAGATTTTCATGATGTTTCGAGTGCCAAATTTTAGAACCATCTGCCTGAACAACCAAAGCCGTTCAGCTCCAGATAAAGGTTAAATAGCGATGCTATCTCAATAAAAAGGTCAATAATGAGGAAAAAAAATTTTTAAAAAAAGGAAAATAGGCGTTTTTAAGCACAAGACTTTTAAAGTGAGAAATTCAAATTTATATACATTAAGAATCATCCTTTCAGAAAAAATTACTTAAACATTTTTTGATATAAATTTGCTATCGAAAAGAATGAAAATAGTTTCAAGATGAATTTAATTTTCTTCTTAGATTATACATTTTTGTTTATTAATTTCTAACATTTCATGAATAATTTGTAATATGTGATCAAAAATACTTATATTTTTTACTTAAAGGACAACTTATGAATTGCAATTTTCATTGAAATGGATTTATTACATCAAAAAGTTAAAGTAAACAGAAGTACATTAAATATAATGGAAGAATTTAAAGAAATTGTTTTAAAAGCAAGGAGTAAGAAAATTAAAGTTTTAATTCCAATTATATTTCAGTATAAATTAAAAAAATATTAATTGATCTAGACAGTAATATAATGCAGAAATAATTATCTACATGAATTCATAATGGTATAATATAATATATTTTTTTCAGTTCTGTTTCACTTTTTTATTCACAGTTAACAAATGGAAATATTTATTAGGTTCTTTCCACAAATAAGCGAATTGTAGGCCGTGTTGGTAAACACCATTTAAATTGCAGTAATAATTTGACACATGCCATCATCCTGACTAATAAGAGTTTACTTTCTTACAGTTTTCTCTGTCATTTCGGGAGAATTTACATCCATTATGATTTTAAATAACATCAGTTTCAATACATCAATAAATTAAAAAAAATTCAGTTTCTGTATTACTTACTTTCTACACATTCCATTCCATAATTAATTAAATTTCGATTTATTGTAAATTTTGATTATCAAGATTTTGATATTTTCTTTACACATATTCTTATTACATTTTATCACTCATAGTAAAGTTATAAAGAATTCATCACAGAGTGTGACACTAAAGGGTTCGATAGGGAAAAAGTGTCGTCAACAAATTATATCGGAATAGAACAGATGATTATTTCTTGAAATAGGGTCATTTCACAATAGTTCAGAAAGCCGAGAGCATTTACGGTCGGGAAAAGCTCTCTCTGAAAAGATGAATTATGGACATTTGTGAAGTTGTTATAGAAGCGATGCGAATGAAATATTCATCCTTTAAAGGGGACATCTTTATTTTCAATGAAAACAAAATCAAAATATAAAATCTATATTACTTAAAGTCATTCCCAAAAGAGAAATCTAAAATTTTAGGATGATATCCTTTCTTAAATGGTGGTTGTACAAAAAGGTGTTTGATCGACTACCCTCAAATAAATGATGGGGCTTCCTTCCAAATGGATTGATTCTACCGTGTTAAGAGATGGTCTTTAAGATATAAGCTTGGGTCTGATCATTAAGATTTTAAACGTGAGTTTGTCGGATTAGTCAATGTGTGATTATATTTTCTCATGGATCATAGTTATAAAATTCACAAAAGAATTAAGAAAAGATTGCAAAAACTTGATTTATAAGATTTATTTCACCCTCTGAACATTGTAATAAATAGAAAACATTAAGATTTTAGAGCGATCATTAAGATTTTAAACTTGTGTTAGTCGGATTAGTCATCGTGTGATTATAATTTCTCATCGATATTAAGCATAAAATCTACAAAAGAATTTTTAAAAGATTGCAAAGCCTTAAATCATGCGATTTATTTCACATTTTGTATATTCTACTAAATAGTAAAATTGTCTTCTTTACTTCAAAACATGATACGCTAATTAGACTAAAACCACTATTTACCTCAGCGAGTTTGTCAAGTGCAAGTGCCATAAGCAACAAAAATTAACAACATAATTTTTAAGGCGTGTACTGCAGTTCTTTGTATTGGAGAAATTTTCTTCCCTTTTCTCTGAAAATGGCATCAAAGGGAAGATAAAATAAAGAAATAAAAACGAGAAAAAAATTTAAATATCAGTGCGATCTCAGTGAAAAAAAGTGAATAAAGAGAAAAACTAAAAGTGCAAAAGATGAAACTTTTCTGACAGAAAAACTTATAAAGAGCAAAATTAAAATTTATTACAATTTTAACATACTTCTTTGAAAAAATATTGCATAATTTTTTTATACATTCACAGTGGGAAAAAAAATAAAAAAAAATAAATAAATCTTTTCTTATTACATTATATATTCTTTTTTTTTTCGTAATCCACTTTCAAAATTTTATTAGTAATTTGCCATAAGAGATCGAAAGAAAGTAGAAAATCTTTCTTTTTGCTTGAATGAATTTAGAACTGAGTAATTGCACTTTTCATTACAATGAACATTGAACTGTTTTCTCAAAATAAATATAGTTGCATGCAGTGTAATGGAATTGTTTTAACTGATTACAAAAGCCATAACTTGACCACTCCAAGTCGTCACTGAGGCTCACTGATTAATCTGACTGATCATTGATAAAAGACCGTGCACACGAAACTAAGGATGCATTTTAAAGCTCATCGATAGCCATGGTAAAACCCTTCCAGTAGTTGTCACTTTTCAATATTGGCAGAGGTAGCCACTTTCATTATTTCCGTACCTACTCGAAGCAGTGAGAAATAACCACCATGCCGGAAAATTTTGATCCCCATATCTAAGTTGCTCTGTGTGGGAGAAGTGACGGTAAAAAAGATACAAAGTACTTATATTAAAGTTTTATTATGCTTTCAGTTGTATAACTAGCAAAAAGACTGATACAGTCATAATTAATATACATAACTGATACATTGAAGATTTACGTATGTAACTGATACATCGATAATTTACATACAAAACTCATACAATGGTAATTTGCAAACATAACTGATACATTGGCAATTAATACGTAATTGATACATTCTGTTATGTTTACAGATTTTCTCCTATATAGACGGTATTCGTTTTAGTTAGGCTTCACCTTTATCTCAACGGATAACAAATTGTAATAGTCATCAGGTTTTTTCCACCAGTAAACGTATTGTGGGCCCTTTTTGCCTGGTTGGTAGATGCCATTTAAATTGCAGTAGTACTCAGAACCATGCCACCAGCCTGACTGATATTCCCTAGCTTTCAATTTGTATTCGCTGTCTTTTGTTGAGAATAAGTATCCATTATGTTTCTGCATTGCGTCAGCTAAAATTGAAAAATAAAATTAAGTATATACATGAATTTATTATTACAAACTTCTTTTCACATCAATAAAATTCTGACTTCTTTAATTAGTTATAAATTACTGTTTTTAGAAGGAGATGTTATTTTGATTTTTTTCTTTTAACTTATATAATCTATACTTTTGATGCTTTCATTTAATAATGTTTAAACTTTGTCAATGCAAAATATGACGAATTTTTTAAAATCCAAGCAAACAGTTAAGCTTAGAAAAAAATGGCAATAGAGACATAATATCAACTTATCTTTTCTTGGACCAGTTAATAATAAATTTAATTCTGATTATGATAAATTTGCATTCTAAAAATATACAAAATTGCTTCGTAAAAACATTAAGTGTTATAGATAAAAGTGAATAAATATCTGAAAAAAGAACAAAAAAATATTTGAACCAGGCTGTACAATAATTTGGGAAAAACTAAAGTTATTATAAAATTGTATCCATATATTTTAACTAAAGAACAAAAAAAAATTAATTCATAGATTAAAGCATATATTTTAGATAATAGATTTCAGAAATGATGAGCATGATGCAGCTAATTTGATTACAAAAGAAATTAGCAAATTACTGAAAAGAAATTCAAAATTCATTTCAAATACAAGTTTTAATTTTTTTTAAAAATCTTAAATTTATTTTTAATATTTAGGGAACATTTACGTTTAAATATTAGAAAACGTTTGTTCTAATTAGATAACCAACAATTAGGGAAACTTTTAAAGCCTTTTGAAATGTTTAATACTGATATTTTGTATCAAGTGCCCTCAATATCGATATGAAACATTTTTTATCTCATAATTCGTTGTAGAAAAATTTGAAACTTCATCTGAAAATTCATTTGATTTTATTCCGATTTTCATTAAGTGTCACCAAATAAATTATGTAAAGAACGTAAAGAAGACTCGTGATCCTTTAAAAGAAATAGCTCACATAAATTGTATATTAATTGAACATTTTCAACTAAACATTAATTAAACATTTTCATAATTTCCCGAATTAAACAATCACAAAATAATTTTTTTTGTATTTATTAGTTAGTTTTATTGTATTACGGTTTACTGGAAAACCTATCTAAAGTGTTCATAAGAATTTAAATACTATTTTCGAAATTTAGGATTCAATTAAAATTACTCACTTGTATTTCCTGAAAAGCCGCTGATATTAAGGGTGTATGTGCTGCTTGCTAAATTGAATTTCTCGTAGACAGCGTAGTGTTTCACTCCGTCCTTGTCTACCATATCGAAACGTATTTTGCATCCTTTACTACACGCAACACGTATATTTTCATTACCTGTTAAAAACCAAACAGAAAAAAAAGTGAGAAATAGAACTGCTTCTTAAACTCAAATTAAATTTTCTAATGAAAATGAGAGTATGAAAAACACCCAATATATTGTGCGGATATTGTTTCTGATATATAAATAATTTCCTTCCTCCACAGATCTTAATTTAGATCTGGGACAGAGAATCATCACCACTGACGCAGTTCCGCTAGTGGTAATACTCTCGTCATGTAGTACTTTAAGGCCACAACAGATTTAACGTACTCTAACCACCACAAACACGGGAAATCTTTGGGTGACAGTTTCGAACTCATAGCGAAAGGAATAAAAATCCCTCAGGATATCCCCGCTTAATACAAGTCAAATATTATAATAAAATCAGCCGGAAAATTATTTAGATATTTCACTTGGAAAATTAACATATTTTAGAAATTCTAGAAATTTATTTAATCATAAGAAAAACTAATTATATTTTAATATAAATATCAGAATCACTCGAATGCAAACTTTCATCAAAAAAATCTTTTGTACAACTATTCTCAACACTCAAATCATTTTAAAGACTGTGGAGCTTTGCTTCATTAAAGTAGATCAGCAGGTTGGTCGCTTTTCTGAGGACGAATGGAGCCATCTCCTAAGCTTTTTATAATACTACAAAACTAATGAGGAGTTGCGGTAATACAGACATCTCTCAAAGATTTAGCCTAGTTGGTGTGGAAATGGATTCGCATCCCTTGGGGGGGAGTACAAACCTGCCAGCCGAAGACTCCCAATGTATGTGGTGACTGGTTCACTTTAAATCCTTCGTGGTCTCAAAAGTCTTCCGTTTCTAGAGTAATACCACAGAAGGAACAGGTCGGAGGTGATTTTTGACTTTCACGCCGGCGTCCTGGTGATTTTTTAGATCTAAATTGTGATCTGTGGATGAATGAATGAAATACATGAATGAAGTCCACCCCTTAAAAAGGCTGTGTGACGTGTGAGTTTGAAGTTATACTTCTGTTCTCGGGTGCTTAAGAGCCATCAGAAGCTTCCCCCCTCCGGGGATCACCTTGTAATTGAGAATTAGATGCTTCTCATATATTTGTTGGATATCGCCGCTATTTGTAGGTACATTAATAGGTGGGGGTTGGACCCCTTCCATCTTGAGATAGAACATACTTCCCTACGAGGAGAATTGTACCATGGCTGTGGTGGCTATTAGGAGTCAACTGCAGTTCCCGCCAGTGTTGTTTCTAAAGTGTTTCATTCATTCAGTTTTATGGTCAATCCTTGTGCCTTCGTGGTGGGTCGGAGAGTCTCTCTTTGAATTTCTCTCGGAAGCTACTGCACCACTCCTTACTTTGTAAATTGGAACACAATTACAGTAACTCATGAAATAGATGCAATATCTTAAAAGTAACTAATGAAACAAGTTGAAGTATTCCATGTGTAGTGAAGGTCATGAAACAGGAAGCTAAAGGGTCAAAACTGTCAGTTCATCAGAAAATACAAGAGTCATGGTCAAAAATTCCATCCTTATCCATCTGAGATACCGCAGCTCTCATGTTAAGGATTGTAATAATTTTTAAAATAAAAGGAAGTGCAAAATGCTCACCCAACCAAAACTCTTGCGTTAAATTCCCAAAACCATTCTTGTAGGTTTCCCAGTCCTGGTAGAAGTATTGTTGAACCGGGAATTTTCCTCTTCTTTGAATAACCTAGAAAATTAATTCGTGTTATATCATTTAGTAAATCATATTTTATTTTTTATGACGCAATCAAATATTTTCATATGCAAACGGTTTTGGAAACTGTTAAACATTAACTGTTAAAAATAACCTGCTAAACATTGACTTTTAAAAAGAATTAACTGTTACAATCAATAAGATTATTTATGACACAGAACTTATTTTGTGAATATCGAACTTTTATTTTATTACAAAAAAGGAGGAATTTTGAAAAAGAAGGAAAATGGAATAATCTCTATTTCTCTTGGTATAGTGCTGCATGTAAATGCATGTACATTTATTTCTTACTATGGAAAGCAGGTTTGAACGAATAGTCGGAAACAAAATTGTTTAGTAGTAATTCAAGCAATATTCTTTTAACTAAATTACTAATTTTCACCCTTGCGTCCCGGGTTCGAATCGAGTTCGGACATGGAGGTTCTTCTGTGTTCGATACGTAAGATCTGAGAATGTGCACCTCTGGGAAAAGTGGCTGTGAAAGCGACTGCGATGTGTGAGTAGCTAAGTCGTACTTCTGGCCCCAGTTGACGCTACTGCAAAACATGAGACGCTCCTTTCGGCTTGAAACTCGCTGATGCATCAATGAAGCTTACGCATGGCAAGATCCACTGATAACAACAACACATTTTCATTGCTGTGTTTCGAATTAGCCATCGGTTTTAAAGAAAAATTTCGAACGGAGTTCTTTAACAGTCTCAGTCTATTAAAAAAAATTCCCATACGTTCGAAGCTGAAAATGTTGCACCAAATTAAAAAAAAAAAAGAAGAAGAAGAAACTATAAATTTCACTTAAACAAATTACCATCCACGGTCCGCCATCCGTATCCATGTCACAATAGACTTTTAACGGTTTCTCCGCTGGGAAACTATTCGGCCATATTGTGTAGATTCCACTTTTAGTGAGCCCTTTTGCTAAAATTTCAGAGCAACTCTGGTACATTTCCTCTTTTGTATCATTTCGATCTTCAACGATAATAGGCTTAGAACCTGGAAACAAAATTATAGCTTGTCATTTATTCATAAATTCACTTTCAATTTCATCTTTCCTCTACTTAACATTGCAGTATAGTATGGCTTTAGAATTAATGAAAATTCGCATTAGATACAGCGAAACATTGAACATATTCCATACAACAAGTAATGTTTCATTTTTTAATATAAACATTCATATATTTTTACATGAATGAAATATAGAAATTGGACTTTTTGTAACAGCAAAAATGTTCAACATTAATATGTTGATAAAATTTCAGACCTCCATAGAATTTGATAAACTGTCCTCATCTTTAATTTATTATTTCCAAAATTCTTTTTAAAATAACTTTATTAATCATTAAATACACGTGATAAGAAGATAATTTTTATCTTCTAAATTTGAACCTCAGAATAATCGTAATATTTTTCTGGGCCATGAACATAATATAAATTTTTATTACATAATATTAAAATAATGTTTGAAATTATAATTCCTATTGAAATGAAACTAAATGAGAATAATATTTCTATTGGTTTCTATTTTTTTTTGTTTTTTGGTTTGCTAAATCATTTATTTATTAATGTTCAAAGGATTCTTTACAAATGCACATAAATGCTTAATAAATTATTGATTTTCTATTTGAATTTGTTAATACATCGAATATTTATGAGACACTTGAATATAATATAGTTTCTTTCAACATGATATTAAAATAGGTTTCACAACTCATATTGGTTAAAAAGAAATTCAATGATATTAATGGTATATTTTGCCTTTTCTTAAAATTTTTATTTGGTTAGCTAAATTCGATCAACATTAATTGTTAAATACTTATTTTTAAAGGAACTGAATACGTTCGTGGAATTCATCATCATATAATATATTTAATCATTAAATTAATAATATAGTATTCAACTTTGTATAAATCTAATTAGGTAAGGTACTTCATATTTTGATGAATTTTTTAAATAAATTATTGGATTTATTCGATATATGATATCCTATATAATTATATAATTAATGATAATCTAAACAAAATAGTTAAATAATATTTTATATTTATTGTTAATGTTTGACATTTCAAATCTAAATATTTTCTTCCATTTCAAGTTTAACAAATGTTTTCAACTGCTTAATTTATTTTTATGATGAATTGATATTTCAGGATTTGCACATAATTATTATTTTCCCCGTTGTGAAATCAGGTTAATACTAAGAAGCATTATTGTTTATGGCAAAACATTCTTTAAAGTGCAAGTTGGCGAAGCTGAAATGTTTACTTACATGTTGGGAAGTTTTCTCTTACGTCGGAAATCAGCTTCTTTGAAATTTCAATGTAGGCCAAAGACTTTTCATTATCACAACTTGTTTCATCTGTAGAATTTAAATTCTTTTCTGAAAATGCAGTTGATTAAAATTAGAAGTATAGTAACTAAGTAATAAAATACACCTTTCTATTGTTTATTTAACATTAAAATTATAATCACATAAACTAATTATTGCCTATTTCACATAGGTTAGTAATAGTATACACATACATCGACTGATTTGAGCTAAACAGAAAAAATCAATCTCCATTATTGATGCTTTTGTCGTAAATTCCTAATATTTGTTCGATAATCTGTCACACGAATAAACAACATAGATTAGAACTTGTCAGGTATATATGATTTTTGCTTGTTTACATAATTTAAAATTGTTTCTAGAATTAATTAATATTTGTTTTTTTTTTTGTTCTACCTGAATTTCACAAATTATTCAGAGCTTTTGATTGGTAGCTGAAAGCTTAACATATAAACTAATAATTCAAAACATTCATCTGTAAAGAAAATCATGGTTTAGTTTTTAAAACAGAATTTAAAATCACAATTTATCTTAAGAAAGTTTTAAAGGTAATAAAATTAATTTATAACTACATAAGAATTGAAAGGAAACGTTGTTTTGAAAGACATTTTATTAACAAACATGATTCATATAGAAATAGGATTTAGTTAGACATACTAACTTTCTGTCATAAAGTAACATTAGAGATGTTTTTAACCATTCCAGAAGAAGGGCGTATAGCTTAGGTCGATTTAAAGTACACTAGCTAAGATTACTGAATTATTCTTCGGAAAAGGCGCAGGTTCCTACGCCGGGAATTTATATCCGGGCCTGGGGTGGCCCATCTGGCTCACAGAACAATGAAAAATTCGTATGGAATAGTTATTTTATTGAAATTCGTTTGAAAAATATTAAAAAGAATGATGATGTTTTATTCAATGTTGGAATTCTGTAAATCTAATCTGTTCCCAATTGATCTCTTCTGAAGTTTTATTATATAAAACCTTTGTACATTTTAAAAAATAAATTGCAATTTATCGAATTTAAATATAAACGCTTAAATTGAAAGAGTTGTGGTTTAATTTTTTAATTTAAAAATTCAACATTTATTTATGTCATTTATTTGTCAAACTTACTGCAAGAAGGATAAGTGTTTCTTGCTTTCGACAGAAAGTTTTCTGCAGTTTCGAGTAAGGCAAGAGCCTTTTCCTTTTCCAAGCAACCTGACTTTGCAGGTTTTTCTGCAAAAAATATTGCCAAGAAACTGAAGAAGCAAGCGCAGAAAAAATAAACCTTCATCCTGTAATTGAAATGAGAATATAAATAAAATAAGTGAAATTAAAACATATAATTAGTATTTAGAATATCATTTTTAGTACTGAATAATTTTAAAATCGTTCTAAAAAATGAGTATTATAAAAAGAAAATACTCAGACGGAATAGTTATCTATTCATTCTCAATATAGTGATTTGAATCGCTGTTAATCAGAAAAAAACATCATCAAGAGTAAAAGTTGAGCATATTAAGGAAAATTTTACTGCATCTTTTTGCAATTTAACCAATTACATGATTTGAGGTTAAAGAAGATATTAAAAAATTATTGAATATCATCTCAGCAATGTTATCTCAAGTTGAAATTACGTAAAAATATATTTAATGTGCTTTGAAAACTTAGGGGAAAATTTGTAGAATTATAAAAATTTCTCAAATAAAAATACTATTTTCTAATCAAATAATGATTACTATATATGTATTTTTTCAATCATTTTATTCAGATGTAATACAAAAGAAACTGAACAGCAAGTGATATTTAATTAATTAAAAGTGAAGAAAAATTTAATTTTTTTTCTTATTTTATTTCTGTGTTCTAAAATATATCAGTGTCAAATTCAGAATTTTCAGTTCTCTTGGTAATTTTATAAAACAATAAAAAAGCTACTTATCTAATTTTCTTAGACAATTGAAAATCTCTTTTCTTTGAAGAAATGTTTAGTTCAATTTTATATTATCTTGTTTCCTAAATTTCTATTTGTTTCTATTAAGATATCTACTACCAATATTAATTCTAATTCATTTCTGATTGTTATCAATTATTCCTGTAAACAGGTTCATAATTTTATGATATTACAGCATTCTATTTTTCCAAGACTTCATATTCAAAAATTATTCAATATATTGTCATTTAAACTCGTTATGGAATTTATAAAAAAACAATCTAAAATCATATCTTCAGAAAATCTAAAATTGATATGACAGAGGCATCTCAAGTTAAGCAAAAGCTAGCTAAATAAGAGCGACATCATCAGAAAGTAAAAAAAATTAGAAATAATTGTTAAGAAAGCAAATTACTTTTTTCGAAAAAAATGTATATCAGAATTAACAATTGAATTCGATTTCCTAAAAATTATTCTTTACATTTTATCATTTTTTTATTCCGTCTGAAATGCAAACTATTCAACATTAAAAATATTTTAAAATACTCAGAAGGCTATTAACGTTCAATGCATTTATTTCGAAGAAAAATGCTATAAAAGGGACATGAATGATTTATATAACGAAATAAATGATACCGCCCCTATCAGTAAATACATATTTACTTCGTATATTATATGTATAATAACTGGATTTATAACATTATACATTTATTTTTATAATGTAAATATAAGCCATGATAAGTAATTAAATCAAATGATTTAAATGTACGAAAAAGTGCACCTAAATGAAGATTTAAAAAGAAATATTATTATAAATTTAAATAGATACATAACAAGCTAAACAAAAGATAGCTAAATAAGTCATTAACATAATCAACAGTCAGAAAGAATTGCAGAAATATTTGCTACAAATAGCAAATTCTTTGTTTCTAATAAGAATGCATCAAAATGAATAATTCGACTATCTAAAAATTAATTATCAAATATTATCTTCTTACATTACACTTTAAACTCAAATTATTTATCAATTTATTAAAAAACACTTTAATGCAATCATAATATTATAAATATATTAAGCACTTATTTGACGAACAATACAATAAAAAGACGATAATTTAAATAGCGAAATTAATTATACAACTCATATCAATGAGTAGAAATTCACTTCACATATTATATTCATAATGTCTGTATTTATTGCCCTATATATATATTTTACTGCTGTAAATATGTTTCATAAAATAAATTAAAGCAAATAAATGAAATCTACGAACAAATAGATCTGAATGAATTTTTAAATAGAGAAATGACAAAGAATTTAATTAAAATTTATAATATGCTAAAAATATACTTACACATTCAAATAAACAATGTCTAAATGCCCTTTACATATTTGAGAATAGGATTTGAAATTTATAAATAAAAATACGATTTTAAAAAATATTTTAAATATACATAATGCCATTAAAAAATAATAGGGAAAAGTATTATTTGTGAAAAACTCCAAACATTGAGAAAGATTCTTAATATCATGACATTAAATGATTCCAATAACGTTTTCCTTTATTTGAAATAGGCTTTCTAAAAAAATCGGAACAATACAAAGAACATACATATTTTTTTTCTTTCAGTGGACAGAAATAGTTGCAAAACACAAACATTTAAGAAGAAATGCACTTACTTGCTTCCAGTGGGAGGAAGGCGTCTTGAGCAAAAGATTACAAGCGATGAATGATTTGAAAGTGCTGCTATCATATTTATGCCTCCAGATAATATTATCTATTACCTTTGCTCTGATAAAATTATCAGTCATAAATATCAGAATCCCTTCTCCTGATGTGTTTGAATACTTAAAAAATCGTTGTTAGGTTGTACTTATCAGAACTTTTGAATAATGTCTTTGTTCTATGTTTTGTGGGTATCTTGCAAATTCTAAAGCAATCATTTATCTGAACCTTCATTGTGCTTCCAAGATACTAGTGTTTCAATGGGCAAGTGCACTGTGTGACAATGGGAATTTTATTAAAGAGAAAGTTTGCGGTTTTGTTTCGAATTTAGACACTAGATAAGATATCACGAAGAAAATTTCATAGTCTTTTGTGTCAAATTGAGAAGTGTTATTTATAGGTCATATTTTTATGAATTTCTTACTCCATTATTTTGTTAAATTGAATTAGCTATTAAATAGATATAATTACTAAAAACAAATAAAGAAAATGAAATATTCGATCATAGCTTTCAAGTTTTCATGTTAGAACACTAATATTTTTAAGCCATTTTTATGTTAATTAATTTAGGAAACATGCACTTTTCCTAATCAAAGCATTATGTTCTCAAATAATAATATGTTTCTTTTGTATAGCATGTTTAGTCTTTTAGCAGTTTTTAACTGCACCTTGTAATAAAATTTATAAAACTGTTTAAAATTGTATTAAATTAAATCAGAAGTTCCTTTTCTCTACGGTTTCGAATATTTAAACATTTGAACACTTTTAATATCTCTCCTCTGTCTATTCTGTTTCGCATTACAAACTAATTGGATTTGGTATGGTGTTTTGGCCAAAAGATCTGACTTAACAATATTTTTGAAACATTTCCTGAATTTTTTCTTTCATCATATGATTAGTATAAGTTCAAAGGAAATAAGGACTCAAATATAATACCTGTTATAGACTGACGAAATATAAGAATTCATTTCGGTTGTCCTCATTTACATTGATTGGATTGATAATTTGATCTGTACTTTCAGATTTTGAGTCATTATTGTGTGCCAAATTTCCATTATCTGCTTCCATTTTTTGGTTATCATTTTTACATCGCCAGATTTTGCTAGAAATTCATTTCCGTTTTATTATTTCAATTAAAATTTGCTTACTAAAATATTTCTATTCAGTACTTTTCATTCTTGTGTCTTGCGTATTTAAACACACAGATTGACAGACACTCATTTCGCAGATAATACACAGATAAAAAATGTGATGAAACAAAAATATTATACTAAGAAATAATATTACATTTTATTGCTGCAGCCCAATGTGCTTCTAAATCCTCATTTTCGAAAATAGAATAATCGAAGTAATTCTTGACTCATGAATATTCTTCCCAGAATTTGATTAATCTGTAATAAATATTTTATTCCACTCTGAATTTACTTAAAACTGGAAACTTTGGTAAGGCTGCACTATACCGAATTCTCAAATCTTTATTTCGGTGTTTCTAAAATCATGTAACAGATATTGAAAAAAGCAAAATATGCATTATGGTGATATGCTTGTTTCTTGAAATTTCCTTACGAAAAAGAAAAAAAAACATTATAATTGTCAAAAACTTTGTAATCAAAAATTTCGTAAAATCCCATGTTTTAGAATTATTGAGTTACGAAAACATATTTGAATTGTGAAGTTCAAGACATTTACTTAAATACTCAAAACTCGTTAAACATGAAATTTCATTAAATCTTTGCGTTATAAATATCCTTGAGTCTGAAAAGAACATTTTAAATTCCTTCCCTGCCAGATTTTGTAAAGTCAAATGTTTTGCGCTAGATTGGTGAAATGTTGCACAAGGACTGATAGCTAATTTATAAATATCTTCCAAACATTTCAACTTAATCCACTCTCTACATGTCCGCCCGTCAGCTGTTGAAGTAAAATTCAGTTCGATAATTTCAAAACGTAAAAAACTATTTATTGAACATTTGCTGCACATGTTCATGATCTAGACAAGGCACCCTTATCACACTCAAAAATAAAATCTATAGAAAGGTTTAAATTTTATAGGTTTTTATTTTCCCCTGCATATAAAAGCAATGCTTGAAAAATACATTAATTTAGGTTGGATACATGATATTAAATTTAGATTATAAATTGTTTTAAAAAATGTGTTCATATTTTATATTATATTGTTTGTACTCGTGAATTAAGATTACAGATTGAGACTATTTCCTTACCTGGTAATAATTGTACCTCTTTGTATGTGAACACTATCATTAAAAAATGGTTTTTGATAGGTAGTAACTTTAGTCATGTTGTCTTTATATAAAGCTATCGATTTTTTGATAACATTATTAGAAAAACGTGTTTTTTCTTTAGATTTTGTGAATTTTATTTGGACCTTTTTGGCCGGGATATTTTTGTTGATTTGGTTGGCAATGGTTAACAACACTTGGTTGCGAGTTCGAACCTGCCCGCCGAAGACTCTGCGTGTGTGGTGGACTTTAAATCTATAATGTTCACAAAGATTGCCATGGGAAGAGTTGCCATGGGAACCACTGGGGTTACACTCATTCGTGAATGAAAATCTTCAGTATTGGCTTTTTCATTCACCATTGGGGATACTGTGTGAAAGGTGACCGTTCTCGGTTTCAGATGTAAATTACTGTTTGTGGATGAATGAAAGAAAGGCATAAATGAAGTCTGCCCCGAAAAAAAGTTTTTGTGACATATGTGAATCAGATTTCTGCCCTCGGTACACAGAAATCCCTACACTCGTAAATTATTGCACCTCTCATCCCGTTGTTAAGCAACATAAGAGAACAATGATTGTAATAACTAAATTAAAAGTAACTAATATAAAATTTTTCCTAACTTTGTAATTTTTTTCTTATAATCTAAGATAAATTAGAAACTATTTTCGTAAAATATATTTTAGTCACAGACAAGTTGCCTCATTTTCACATACACTAATCAAAACATTTTAATACTGTATTAGAGATACAACATGGCGCCATCCGTCTTGGTTACTTGGATAACAAGAAATAATAATACGCCATTCAAACACAACGAGAGTAGCTCCGAAATTGCATCGTAATGGAAGAAAAACAAGCAATGAACTACGATTTTTAATTCGTTTTTCGAATAATATAATGGAATTTTTATTACATGTTATTTTCCATCAGCATTTTTGTAAAATTCGTGTCCAAGCAGAATTATAACTTTTATTAAATTAGTAACCTTACGAATCTGCTGATATTTTAATACAAATGGGTTAATTTCCTTCATACTAAAATTCAGAATATAAAATAATGAAAAAAAAAATTATTACATTTTATAAACTAAAAATTCTAAGTTACAGGAAGCATATTTATATTTGTAGGCATTAAAATCCTTATGATTTAAAAATTACTTCTAACATTCTCTATAACAACAAGAAGTCTAAATGCTTTTTTTTCTAATAATTTCGCAGGATATTTTCTTGAATAGTGTTCAAGAAACATTGTCTAAAACATGGGGCTCATTTTTTTATAGTAAAACCATATTTTTTTCATTAAAGTATTTAAAAGACCCTTGAAATTTAAGCAACATCATTCTGACAACCTTTTTACAGGATTGATTTAAGAAATTTGTCGTTGTAACCTAATTAATAAAATGATGTACATGGTCCGTGGTTAAATTGAGCTTAATGCTTAATTTAGGGGGAAGACATTTAGCATTTAACTAGTTAGCTATGGTCTACGAGATTGCATTTCCTCGAAAATTTAAGGATCTGATCTATGGGACTGAGGTGAAGCAGGCGAATCTTTTATTTGTTCCACTAGCTGCCTTCTCGCCACATCTTTCCATCCCAAAAACGCCACCCACGATCTAAAAAAACTGGTGAACGAAACTTAAAGGAAACACGATGTGCAAGTTCATAAATAGAAATCTTAAGCGGTTCCTTAAAGACAACGCTAATTGATCTCCCTAGTCTCAAGCCCTGAATAAATTTTCATCACGTATCTCAACCGAGCACTTCTCCAATATATATTAAGTTCAATAGAGTTCATCTAATCATCCTCCCCACCGAACACCCCCTTCATCATCTTAATAATGTACATAGTTACTTTTTCTGTGTATCGAATAGAAACTAAAAACTTTTTGATTAACTCATATTTCCACGTATATTATTTTAACAGACAGGAATCTTAGATATTCCATGTTCGGAGATATTACGTGGCTGATGAAAGTATGAAATAAATCAGCCAATGTATTCTACAGATATTTTTTTGATACAAATAAATAAGTTTTAGAAAAGTTCCAGATTATATTGTCATTAATAAAGTAATGGATTTTGAACATATGTTATCTTCTCCATTTGCAAGTTACAGTAACTAATATTCTTGGAAAATATGTATTTAAATCATAATTATTTTTTAGTATACAAAGGTATTTAATGTACACGAAAAATGCTGGTATAAAAATCTGCCAGTAAATTCTGCAGATATTTTATGAGGCCAATCCCTTCCATTGAGCCAAAAATAGACAGGGCTGATATTCCAGTATTAGTGCTCTATTATCCCGTATCTCCCCAGATAAAGGTTATATACGGATGCAATCTCATTGAAAAGGTTAATAAATGTGGAAAACTTTATAAAAAAAAAGAAAATAGGCATTTTTAAGATCAAATATTTAAAAATGAGAAATTCAAATTCTTACAAATTTAGAATAAGTCTTTGAAAAAATTTTACACAAAACAATTTTTTAAAATTAATTTGCTATTGAAAAGAACGAAAATATTTTTCAAAATAAATTTACCCTTATTTTTACATTACATAATTTTTTTTAAAATTTTGAACATTTCATATAGATCATTTGTTATTAATGATTAAAACAAAAGAGAAAATCTATAATTATCACTTAAAGGACAAGTTATTAATTGTATTTTTCATTGCAATGGATTTATTACATCGAAAATTCAAAGTAAATAAAAGCATGTTTAATATAATGGAAATATTTTCAGTAATTGGTATAAAAGAAAAGAGTAGGATAATTAACGTTTTTAATTCAGTTATGTTTTCAGTTTCAGTACAAATAAAAAAAGATATTAATTGATATTAAAAGTAATAAAAATGCAGAAATAATTATATATATGAATTCACAATCTTATTCTATAATATATTTAGTTCAATTCTGTTTCACCTTTTTTTTCCATGGTTAAAAAATAGAAATATTTATCAGGTTCCTTCCATAACTAAGGGCATTGTAGGCCATGTTGGTAAACACCATTTAAATTGCAGAAATAATTTGACATCATCCTACATGATAAGAGTTTACTTTTTAAAGATATTTTCCGACATTTCGGGAGAATTTACATCCATAATTTTTCTAAATAACATCAGCTGCAAATACATCGAAAATTAAGTTTCTGCATTACTTTATTTTAATAAATTTCAATTGATTGCATGTTTTGATTATCAAAAAATCGTTTTTTAGATTTTCTCCACAGATATTCTTATTAAATTTTACCACTGATAGTAAAGTTATAAATAATTCGTCTCAGAATGTGACAATAAAGGTTTCGATGGAGAAATAGTGTCGTCAATAATTAATATCGCAATAGAACATATTTTTATTTCTGGAAATAGGGTCATTTCACAATAGTTCGGAAAGTGAAGTTGTTATTGAAGCGATGCGAATGAACTATTTATCCTTTAAAGGGGAATATTTTTTTCAATGAAAACCAAATCAAAATATAAAATCTATATTACTTAAAACAATTCCCAAAGGGGAAATCTGAAATTTGAGGATGATAAGTTTTCTTACATGGTGATTGTACAAAAATGTTGTTTGATCGACTATCCTCAAATAAATGACGGGGCTTGCGTCCAAATGGAAGGATTCTACCGTGTTAGGAGATGATCCTTAGGACATAATCTTGGGTCCGATCATTAAGATTTTAAACGTGTGTTTGTCGGATTAGTCAATGTGGTATTATAATTTCTCATCGATCATGCGCATAAAATCTACAAAAGAATTTTTAAAAGATTGCGAAACCTTGACTCATACGATTTATTTCACCCTCTGTATAATCTAATAAATAGAAAACTTTAAGATTTAAGGACTATCATTAAGAATTGTGGACGATTATTAAGAATTTAAACGTGTGTGTGTCGGATTAGTGAATATGTAATTATAATTTCTCATCGGTCATAATTATAAAATCTACGAAAGAATTGAGAAAAGATTGCAAAACTTTGTACATTCTAATAAAAACCTTCTGTGCATTCTAATAAAAAGGAAAATTGTCTTGTTTGCTCAAAAACAAGAGACGCTGATTAGGCAGAAACCACTAATTACCACAGCAAATTTGTCCATTACAAGTGCCATTAGCAACAAAAATGCCATTAGCAACAATTTTTAAGGTAGTGTTGCTGTACTTTGTATTGGACAAATCTTTTCCACTTTTCTCTGAAAATGACATCAAAAGGAAGAGAAAATAATGGAATAAAATAGAGACTGAAAATTTTAAGTATCAGTGCGATCTCAGTGTAAAAAAGTAAATGAGGAGAAAAAATAAAATTCAAAAGATGGAACTTTTATGACAGAAAAATTTATAAACAGCAAAATTAAAATTTATTACAATTTTAAAATACTTCTTTGAAAAAATATTGCATAGTTTTTTTATACATTCACAGTGGGAAAAACATAAAAAAACATAATTTACTTTTCTTATTACATTATATATTCTTCTTTTTTTCTTTCGTAATCCACTTTCAAAATTTTATTAGTAATTTGCCATAGATGATGGAAACAAAGTAAAAAATCTATATTTTTGCTTTAAGGAGTTGAGAACTGAGTAATTGCACTTTCCATTGCAATAGACATTAAACAGTTTTCTCAGAATAAATACAATTGCCTTTAATGGAAAGGAATTGTTTTAACTGATTATAACAGCCATAACATGGGCACTCCGAGTCATCACTGAGGCACACGGATTAAGGCGAGTGATCTTTGCGAAAAGACCGGGTACACGGAACTATGGATGCATCTTAAAGCTCATCGATAGACATGGTAAACTCTTTCCAGCAATAAGCACGTTCCAATATTGGTAAAGATAGCTACCTTCAATATTTCTGTACCTACTCGAAGAAACAACCACCGTGCCGGAAAATCTTGATCCCTGTATCTGAGTGGGAGAAGTGACTGTAATAAGATATACAGAGTATTAATATTGAAGTTTTATTATGCTTTCAGTTGCATTACAAGCAAAAAGATTCATACTGTGATAATTAATAGACATAACTGATACATTGAAGATTTACATATATAACTGATATATTGACAATTTACATGCATAAATGGTACATTGAAAATTTATATACATAATTGATAAAACGATGAGTTATATACAAAAATCATACATTGCTAATTTGCAAACATAATTGATACATTGACAATTAATACATAATTGATACATTGACAATTAATACATAATTGATACATTCTGTTATGTTTAAAGATTTGTTCCGATACAGACGATTTTCGTTTTAGTTTGGCTTCACCTTTATCTCAACGGATAACAAATTGTGATAGTCATTAGAGTTTTCCCACCAGTAAACGTATTGCCTGCCACTTTTGCCTGGTTGGTAGATGCCATTTAAATTGCAAAAATAGTTTGTCCCATGCCACCATCCTGACTGATATTGACTAGCTTTCAAATTGTAGTATCTGTCTTTTGTTGAGTTTTGTTTTGTCTCTGCATTGCGTCAGCTACAAATGAAAAATAAAATTAAGTATCTACATTGATTTATTATTACAAACTTCCTTTTAGATCATTAAAATTTTAACAACTTCATTGATTTAGAAATTGTTGTTAATTTGAACATATATTTTTGTTTTGTCATTTAAAATCTATATTTTTAATGTTTTAATTTAATAATGTTTATACTCTGCAAATGCAAAATATGTCACTTGTTATTTTCAAATAAATCTATGGCAAGATGCTTCGGTTAAAATGGCGAGTGAGACATAAAATCGAACTATCTCTTCATACACTTTTCAAATTGAGCATTAAAGGCTAATTAAGGTTAAAGACACTGACATTTATCAGTAATAACTACTTTCAAAAAATATTCTTCATAAAATCATGAAATAGCTACTAATAAATTAAATTTAAATTATGATAAAATTGAATTTTAAAAATGTACTTAATAGTTTCGTAAAAATACTCAGTGTTATAAATAATCGAATCAATATCTTAAAAAAGAACAAAGGAAATATTCCAACCAATTAATATAACGATACAGAAAATCTAAAGTCATTGCAAAATTTTATCCATACATTTTAAATAACAAACAAAACAATTTAATTTGATCATTAAAGTCCTATATTTGAGATAATAAATTTTATAAAGGAGAAACATAATGACTGTAATTTGATTAGAAATGAAATCGACAAATCGTAGAAAAGAAATACAAAATTTATTTTAAATACAAGATTTTACAAAAAAAAATCCTCATATTACTACAATAAGCTTAGAACATTTATGCTTAGAAATTATAAAACTTTAGTTTTAAATAGAAAAATTACAATTAGGGAAACCATTTTAGTCTTTCAAAATGTTTGATTGGGAAATATTGTATCAAGTGCCCTGAAAAACGGATCAAAACATTTTTAAATCACATGAGAATTCGTTCTAGAGAAATTTTGAAACTTGATTTGAAAATGAATTTATTTTTTTCTTCTTTTATCATTAAAAGGCACCCCATTTATTTCGTAAAGAACGTATAGAAGACGGGTGAATCTTTCGTAGAATTAGCTCATCTAAAGAAAACAAAATTATATAAATATTTTCGAATTGTCCACGAATTAATCAGTCTCAAAAAATTGTTTTGTGTTTATTAGTTAGTTTTTTTGTGTATTACTGTTTACCTTCAAACAACTCCAAAGTTTTCATAAGAATTTAAATTCTATTTCCGAAATTTAGAAATCCCTTAAAATCACTCACTTGCATTTCCTGAATAGCCGCTGATATCAAGGGTGTATCTGGTGTCGGTCAAATTGAATTTCTCGTAGACAGCGTAGTGTTTCACTCCATCCTTGTCTACCATATCGAAACGTATTTTGCATCCTTTACTGCACATAACACGTATGTTTTCATTACCTGTTGAAAGCAAAGATGAAAAAAAAAGTGAAAAATAAAATTGCATCAAAATTTTGAAAGCACTTCTGAATAAATATATTTTGAATACATCTTAAGAAACCCTAACTAAAGAGATACGGTTTTCTTTAAACTCAAATTAAATTTTGTAATGAAAATGACAGCATAAAAACCAACCAATATAGTGAGCGGGGTTTTTTTTGATATATAAATAATTTCCTTCATCCACAGATCTTAATTTAGATCTGAAACAGATCTAAATTAAGATCACCCATGACGATAATCCGCCAGTAGAGTACTTTTTGACCAAGACAGATTTAAGATACTCTAACCAGCACACACAAGAGAAACCTTTGGGTGTCAGTTTCGAACTCATAGTCAAAGAAATACGAATTCTTCGGGATATCCCAGCTTTATGCAAGTCAAAAATTATTGCAAATTTTGCAGGAATATTATTTAGACATAATAACTTGGCATATTAATATATTTTAGAAATTTTTCAAATTTATTTAGTCATTAGAAAAAATAATTATATTTTAATATTCATATCGGAATCACTGGAATGCAGACTTTCATCAAAAAAAAATCTTTTGTACAACTATTCGCAACACTCAAATCATTTAAAAAGCTGTGGAGCTCTGCTTCATAAAAAAAAAGATCAGCAGGTTGGCTGCTATTTCTAGGACGAATGGATCCATCTGCTAAGCCTTTTTATTATACTAGAACACTAATAGGGATTTGCGGTAATATTTACATCTCTCAAAGATTTACCCTAGTTGGTGTGGAATTGGATTCGCATCCCCTGGGCTGGAAGTTTGAGCCCGCCAGTCGAAGACTTGGTGACTGGCACAGATTAATTCTTTCGTGGTCTCAAGGTTTAACATTTCTAGAGTAATGCCATTGTTGGAAGAGATGAGAAGTGATGTTTTTTATAAACTTATTTTCACCTCGGCGTCCTGGTGATTTTTCAGATCTAAATTGTTATCTGTGGATGAATGATTTACATACATGAATGAAGTCCGCCCAGTAAAAAGGATTTGTGAGGTATGAGTAAGAATTATACTTCTGTTCTTGGGTGCTTAGGGGCCCCCAATATCCCCTCATAATAGATAATAGGGATCACCTCATAATAGATGACGAGATGCTTCTGATATGTTTGTTCGGTATCGCCGCTATTTGTAGGTACATTAATAGTTGAGGATTGGACTCCTTCCATCATTGATAGAACATACTTCCTACGAGAAGAGTTGTACCGTGGCCAGTAATGGCCATTAGGATTTAACTGCAGTTCTCGCCAGTGTTACTTTTAAAACGTTCATGCCATTCAGCTTTTTATTTAATCCGTGTGCATTCGTGGTGAGTCGGAGAGTCTCTCTTTTAATTTCTCTCGGAAGCTACTTCACCCCTCCTTCCTTTGTACTTTGGAACACAACTACAATAACTGTTGAAATAGTTGAAATATTTTAAAAGTAACCGCTGAAACAAGTTGAAATTATCCATGTTTAGTGAAGGTCGTGAAACAGGAAGCTAAAGGGTCAATCCAGTCACTTGATTGGGAAATACAAGATTGACCGTCGAAAATTCCATACATATCCGTCTGAGATACAGCAGCTCTCATGTTAAGGATTGTAATAATTTTCTAAGTAAAAGTGCAAAATTCTCACCCAACCAAAACTCTTGCACTAAATTCCCAAACCCATTCTTGTAGATTTCCCAGTCCTGGTAGAAGTCTTGTTGAACTGGAAATTTTCCTCATCTCTGAATCACCTAGAAAATAAATTCAAATTATATCATTTAGTAAATTAAATTTTAGTTTTATAAAACAATAAAAAATTTTCCTATGTAAACGGATTTAGAAACTGCTAAACATTATCTGTAAAAAATTAACTGCTAAACATTGATTGTTAAAAAGAATTAACTGTTACAATCAATAAGATTATGCATCGTAGATAACTTATTTTGTGAATAAGGGACTTTTGTTTTTTTAGAAAAATAATTACAGACATGAATTTAGAAAAAGAGGGGAAACGAAATAACCTCTTTTTCTCGGGGTATAGTGTTGCATGTATATGCATGTAAATTTATTTCTTACTATAAAGAACAGGTTTGAAGGAATAGTTAGAAACAAAATTAGTTATTAGTAATTCAAGCAATATTCTTTTAACAAAATTACTCATTTTCACCTCGGCGTCCCGGGTTGGAATCCGAGTTCGGGCATAGAGGTTCTTCTGTGTTCGGAATAATGTAAAGAAAACTATTTTTTTTTTTCAGAGGATAGAAATAATTCCAAAACACAAACAATTAAAAAGAAATACACTTACTTGCTTCCAGTGTGAGGAAGGCGTCTTGAGCAGAAGATTACAAACGATGAATGATTTGAAAGTGCTGCTATCATATTTATGGTTCCAGATCATGTTATCTATTACCTTTGCTCTGATAAAATTATCAGTCATAAATATCAGAATCCCTTCTCCTGATGTGTATGAATACTTAAAAAATCGTTGTTAGGTTGTACTTATCAGAACTTTTGAATAATATCTTTGTTCTTTGTTTTGTGGGTATCTTGCAAATTCTAAAGCAACTTTTTATCTTAACCTGCATTGTGCTTCCAAGATACTAAGGTTTCAATGGGCAAGTGCACTGTGTGACAATGGGAATTTTATTAAAGGGAACTTTTGCTGTTTTGTTTCGAATTTAGACACTAGATAAGATATCACGAAGAAAACTTTAATTGTCTCTTGTTTCAAATTGAGAAGTGTTATTTATAGGTCATATTTTTATGAATTTCTTACTCAATTATTTTGTTAAATTGAATTAGCTATTAAATAGGGATAGTTACTAAAAACAAATAAAGAAAATGAAATATTCGATCGTAACTTTCAAGTTTTCATGTTAGAACACTACTATTTTTAAGTCATTTTTATGTTAATTAATTTAGGAAACATGTACTTTTCCTAATCCAAACATTATGTTCTGAAATGATTATATGCTTTTTTGTATATCATGTTTAGTATTTTAGCAGGTTTTAACTGCACCTTGTAATAAAATTTATAAAACTGTATAAAATTGTATTAAATTAAATCAGAAGTTCCTTTTCTCTACGGTTTCGATTATTTAGACATTTTAATACTTTTAATATCTGTCCTCTGTCTATTCTGTTTCGCATTACAAACTGATTGGATTTGGTATTTTGTTTGGGTCCAAAGAACTGACTTAATAGTATTATTGATATGTTTCCTGAATTTATTCATACTTCAGATGATAACTATAAATTCAAGGAGGAAGTAAATAATCAATTATAATACCTTTTATATTCTGACGAAATATAAGAATGCATTTCCATTTTTCTCTTTTACATTGATTGGATGGAAAATTTGACCTTTGCATTCAAATTTTGAGTCACCATTTATGCGAAATTTAATTTATCAGCTTCCATTTTCTAGCTATCATTTTTACATTCGCGTGAATGAACAAAATTATAACCCACTGCCTGGTTTCGTTAGAAATTCTATAACATTTTATAATTTCAATGTGCTTACTAAAATATTTTTATTGAGAACTTTACATTTTTCTGTCTTTTGTTTATATACACACAGGCTGACGGACAGTCTTTTAACAGATAAAAAATTTGATGTGCTTTTGAATTCTTTTTTTCGTAAATAGAATAATCGATTTATACCTGGACATATGAATATTCTTCCCAGAATTCTATTAAAATGTAATAAACAATCTATTACACTATTATTTTTCTGAAAACTTGAAAGTTTGGTAAAGCCGTACTATACCGATTTCTCAAATATTTATTTTGGTGTCTCTAAAATGATATACATTGAAAAAAAAATACTCATTATGGTTCTTTAAATTTCCTTAAGAAAAAGGAAGAAAAAATTTTAACTGTCAAAAAGTTTGTACTCAAAAATTTCGTGAAATCCCATTTTTTTAATTTCTTTGAGTTTCTAGAACTCCTTGAGTACAAGAAATTTACTAAAAGACTCAAATTTCGTTAAACATGGAATTTTAATAAATCTTTGCGTTATAGATATCCTTGAGTCTGAAAAGAACATTTTAATATCTTTAACTGACTGATTTTGTAAAATCAAATGGTTTGCTAGACTGATATCAATGCTATCACTGCTAGATTGGTGAAATTTGGCACAAGGAATGATAGCTTATTTATAGATATCTGCCAAACCTTTCAACGAAATCCATTCTCCAGAAGTCCGTCCGTCTGCCTTTTGAAATACAATTAAGTTCGATAATTTCAAAACGCAAAAAACTATTTATTGAACATTTACTGCACATTTTCACGATCTAGAAAAAGCACCCTTATCACACCCAAAAATAAAATCTATCAAAAGATAAAATTTTATAGGCTTTTATTTTCCCCTTCATATAAACGCAACACTTGAAAAATATATTAACTTAGATAAATGAAATTGGATACGAGATATTATTACTTCTTTTGTAATTGCACTTCAAATTTAGATTATAATCTGTTAGAAACAATGTGTTCATATTATTTGTTCCAGTATATGTACTCGAGAATGAAAATTACAGATTAAGATTATTTCCTTGCCTGGTTGTAATTCTACCTCTTTGTATTAGAACACGACCATTAAAAAACGGTTTCAGATTGGTTATAAACATCGGCATGTTGTCTTTATATAAAGCTATCGAATTTCTGATAACATTATTAAAAGAAAGAAACTCGAGTTTTTTCTTTAAATTGTATCTATTTTATTTGGATTTTTTTTGTTAATACAGACTAATTATTTATTTATAACATGGTTTTCTTCAAAGAATTTAAGATATCTATAAGAATTTAGACTATCTGATATCATAAAGATATAAGATAAATAACAAATTTACTCATTTTCTTAGCAAAGAAATTTATTTATTTGATTTAGTTTGGTTACTTAATAAATTAACAATCAAATAAAAGAAATGTCTGTGTTCTTTAAATTTAATATAAAATAAAAAATTAAAATTTTTGAATTTAATATTTGAATCCATTGTATCTAGAAGAAACTTCTGAAGATTATTTCCCCCTTCTTCGAACTTTTTTTTAATTTTTCCCTCCGTTATATTTTTACATCTACACTTTATCCATTCAACTAGTTGATATACACTTTTATTAAAACGAAAATCCATTGATTTTTTATTTATGAATTAAAAACTGAATTTCTCGCCAAAAATCTTCATTTCCACGCCACCAATTAAATAATGAATTCTGTTTGTTTTTTTCCATGCACTAATGAGGTAAGTCTTAATTTTTTTTCGGTCATCCATTTTAAATGATTCTTTTGTTTTTTATAATGTTTAATGAATTTTAAATTAAACATTGTTAATAAAATCCGATTTTTCTGATTAAAATAATTCAGAAATAATACAGGATAATAAAAAAATAGAAAATTATAATGTGTATTTAGTTTCTCAATTGGTGTAGAGCTTTAAGCATTGTGCGTTGCCACAATTGGCGTTGAAAACTTAATGCTATTATAATCTTTAGATCAAATATTTATAGTAAATGCAATTGCTAGACCGTGATATTCTGGTTGATAGGGCAATGGCGTCTCATCCTTTAGATTGCCAGTTCGAAGATACCAGCCGAAGACTACGTGTGTGATGGACTTTAAATCTGTCATGGTCACAAAGATTTCCATGGGAAGAGTAATATCACTGAGTTTGAGTGGAATTACACCGTTATATCTAAAAATACAACATATGATTACAGTCTTAGTAATCATAAAGCTACATAAAATCTGTGAAAATATAGACGGTCAAAATAATATCTAATTTACAAAAATAATAGTCCCGTGGGAGTATGAAAAAATTAATTGGAGATTCTTTAACGGGGTGAAAACTCGTAACCAAATATATACTTACGTTTCTAAGTTAAATAACCGAGTGAGGTGGGCCTTTGTCTATTTTCAGGATGGTGTTGAAAGAAATAGCAAAATGTATAGATTAAATTATTTTACAACTGTATACATAGCTGAACTGCTAGCTATACTATTGGCAGTTAAATTCATAATAAGGGAAAAATTGATAAATGCGAACATCATTTCAGATTCAAGATTAGCCCTACAAACACTGCAAGCTCCAAACGAAGATAAAAATTTCATACAGGAATAAGAAAAATTAATAGTTGAATCTAAACTCAATATTAATTTTATATGGGTAATATCATATATAAGGATGGAGGGCATTGAGTGAGTGGATTTTTATGCAGAAGAAATAACTAAAAAATAGACAATTTATTATTATTTTAGTCCAACTGCAACTCAGCTGAGAAATGAAGTAAATAAAAAAGAAAAAACAATTGAAAAGTGGCAGGTTCGTTGGGAAGCCCCCAATAAAGGTGTTTGGGCTAAAAAAAATATTCCAACTGTTAATATTAAAAGACTATATAGTGAGTTTTTCATAGACCAAATCATAACTGGTCATGTAGTTTTTAATGCTTACCAAGCTAGGTTATTTGGAAAATCTGATAAGTGCAGATATGACAAATCTTCTGGAACCACATTTCCCACAAATATGAATTATTGGAAAATATCCGCTCAACATGGCAATTATGCTGGAGAAAATTGGGCATCAAATTGCTATTAAAATTTACTCTCTTTAGGGCAAGTGCTTCCGAAATTATCAATAATCTTATGCAGCTGGAATCCGTGGAGCAGGATTGAAATTTCTATTTGCTTTGACATTAGTTTTCTTACGTCTATATTGTTTATGGAAACTATATTTTGTATATATGTTATTTGCTTTTGGGTCACCAAGAGCTTACTTTATATATAGTTGTTTTATACCTTTTTCTTTTCAATAGCATTTTTTTAATTAACTTGTTTACATTTTTATGTTCCTCTAATTACTGTTGACATGTTTATACCTTTTTCTTTTTTACAGCATTTTCTTAATTAACGATGTTTACATTTTCATGTTCCTCCAATAACTGTTGAAATGTCTATATTTTTCTTTTTAACATAATTTTTTTAGTTAACGTTGTTTAGATTCTTATGTTCCTCTAATAATTGTTGAAATGTTTATACCTTTTTTCTTTTCAACAGCATTTTCTTAGTTAACGATGTTTACATTTTTATGTTGCTTTAATAACCGTTGAAATGTTTAAACCTTTTTCTTTTTAACAACATTTTCTTAGTTAACGATGTTTACATTTTTATATTACTTTAATAACCGTTGAAATGTTAATACCTTTTTTCTTTTTAACAGCATTTTCTTAGTTAAATATGTTTACATTTTTATGTTCCTCCAATAATTGTTGAAATGTTTATACCTTTTTCTTTTTAAAATCATTTTCTTAGTTAACGTTGTTTATATTTTTATGTTCCTCTAATAACTGTTGAAATATTTATACTTTTTTTTTTTTAACAGCATTTTCTTATTTAACGTTGTTTAAAATTTTATGTTCCTTTAATAACTGTTGAAATGTTTATACTTTTTTTATTTTTAACAGCATTTTCTTAATTAACGTTGTTTACAATTTTATGTTCCTCTAATAACTGTTGAAATGTTTATACTTTTTTCTTTTTAACAGCATTTTCTTATTTAACGTTGTTTAAAATTTTATGTTCCTCTAATAACTGTTGGAATGTTTATATATTTTTTCTTTTTAACATCATTTTCTTAGTTAACGTTGTTTACAATTTTATGTTCCCCTAATAACTGTTGAAATGTTTGATAATTACTATAATTGGAGGCACGATGACTATTTTTGGAAATTTAAATTCGTTTCTTTTTCCAATCTGGTCCTTTGAAATAAGTTTTACGAAAATAAATGTATTAACCTAATCTTCCGTGCTCGGTGGGGATTGCTTCGCGACGGCCCATCGTTATATCCGAATGGATTTGGCCAGGACAAATTATACCAATGCCTACACTTGGAAACTATTGCACCCCCGTTTCAATGTAAACGGACGCATGAGAACAACAATTGTAATTATTAAATTAAAAGTAACTAATATAAAATTTTTCCTAATTTCCTAAATTTTCCTGATAACCTATGTAGGAATTGAAGAAATTTTTTTGTTACTGGTTACTGTAGAAACTAATTTCGTAAAATGCATTTTAATCACAGAAACTCAGAAAAAGAGATCTCTCTTTCACAGACACTAATAATAATTTCACAGACACTTTTAATACTGTATTAAACCTACAACGTAGCACCACATTTCTTGTTACCTGGCTGACAGGAAATATGTCATTCAAGCACAACGAAAATAGCTCTGAAATCGCATCTTCATGAAAGAATTATAAATAAGAAACTAAGATTTGTAATTTGTTTTTTGAATAATGTAATTGAATTTTTACCAAATGTGATTTTTTATTACCATTTTTGTAATATTTGCGTCCAAGCCATTCAACGCAGGATATTTTCTTGAATAGTATTCTAGAAACATTTCAAAAACATGGTGCTCATTTTTTTTATCAAATCATTTTTTTTTCATTAAGGAATCTAAAACTCTCTTGAAATATAAACAACACCATTCTTACATTTTTTACAGGATTGATTTAAAGAATTTGTAACTTTAACCTAATTAATAAAATGACGTAATTAAACAGGATTTAAATTTATCTTATTGCTTTACTGGGGAGGGTATTATTTAGAATTTAAGTAGTTAGCTTTGGTCCACGATATCGCATTTTCTTAAAATTTAAAATATCAGATTAATGGGACTGCGGTGAAGTAGGTGACCCCCTTATTTATTCCACTAACTGTTCTTTCACATTTTTCCATTCCAGAGAAGCCACCCCCCACCTAGAAAGAATTTGGTAGATCAAAGTTACGGCAAACAAGATGAGCAAGTTCGGAATTAGAAATCCTTTGCGGTACCTTCAAGACAACGTTAATTGATCTCCCCAGTCTCAAGACCTGAACAAATTTTCGTCACGTATCTCAACCGAGAACTTCTCCAAGCTATATTGAGTTTCCTAGAATTTATCTTTTTATCCTCCCCACCGAAGACTCCTTCCTCAGTATAATATTGTAAATAGTTACGTTTTCCGTGTACCAAACATAAACTAAAAATTTGTTTTCTTAATAAATATACCCACTTATATCACCTTAACCGACAGGTAGTCTTAGAGATTTTATGTTTAGCGACATTTTGTGGCGAATGAAAATATGAAAATCAACCAATATACACTGAAGTGACAAAATTCATGGGATGACTGTTGATATCGTGTCGGTCCTCCTTTTGCCCGGCGAAGTGCAACAACTCGACGCGTCATGGAGTCCACAAGTCGTTGGAAGTCCTCTGCAGGAATATTGAGCCATGCTGTCTGTATAGACGTCCCTAATTGTGAAAGTGTGGATGGTGCAGGAGTTTGGGCACGAACGGAACTTTCGATGATGTCCCAAAAATGCTCGATGGGATTCATTCAGTTGCACCAGAGGACCGAATCCATGCCATGTAAAAACAGCCCACACCAGCTTGAACAGTGCCTTGCTGACAGTTTGGGTCCATGGCTTCGTGGGGTCTGCGCCACACTCGAACTCTACCATCAGCTCGTAAAAACTGAAATCGTGACTCATCTGACCACGTCACGGTTTTCCACTGGTCTAGGGACCAGTCGATATGCTCACGAGCCCAGGAGAGTCGCTGCAGGCGATGTCGTGCTGTCAGTAAAGGCACTCGAGTCGGTCTTCTGCTGTCATAGCCCAAGGAAGACAAATTTCGGCGCACAGTCCTATCTGACACGTCCCTCGTACGTCCCACATTGATTCCTGCAGTTATTTGACGAAGTGTTGCGTGTCTATTGACATTGACCATTCTACACAGACGTCAGCGGTTTCGGTCGTTAAGTGCAGGTGGTCGCCCACTGCGCTGTCCATGATGGGATATGATGCCTGAAATGTCATACTCTCGGCACACTCTTGATACTGTGGATCTCGGAATGTTGAATTCACTAACGATATCCGCAATCGAATGACCCATGCGTCTAGCTCCAACTAACATTCCACGTTCAAAATATGTGAATTCTCGTCGTGCCGCCATAAATCACGAAACTCCTGTTCACATGAATAACTTGAACACAAATGAATGCTCTGGAAAACGAACTGTGCATTTATACTTTTTCGCTGCGATACTACTGCCATCTGTATATTTGCATATTGCTATCCTATGACTTTGTCACTTCAGTGTATTCTACACAGTTTTTTCTTGATACAAATAAATTTTGTTTTTGAAATGTTTCAAATTATATTATCATAAAAAATTAATTAATTTTATACATGAATTTTTTTCCCAATTTCAATAGCAAAAAACATTTGCTTAAGCAAAAGTTTTTTGTAGATTTAAATCTACAAAAAATAATATAGATTTAAATATAGATTTAAATCTATATTTTACACATTTGCAAACGTAAAGAAAGAAAATATTTTCCAAGACAATTTTACTTTTATTCTTACATTACATATTTTTATTTATGAATTTGGAGCATTATATTGATAAATCGTTATAAATAATTGAAACAAAAGAGAAAATCTAGAATTTTTCCTTAACAGAGTACTTATTAATTGTATTTTCCATTGCAATGGATTTATTAAATTACAAATTCAAAATAAATACAAGTATATTGCATGCAATGGAAGTATTTTAAGCAATTGTAATGAAAGAAAAGTATAAGGTAGTTAATTTTTTAATTTCAATTAAAATTTCAGTTTCAATGCAAATAAAATATATTTTAACTGATTTGAATTATATTATAATACAACAATAAGTATATACACGAATTCAGAATGTTCATAAATAATTTATTCATTTTAGTTCCATTAAAAATAATCAACGTTTCTCAAAATGTGGTTAAATAGGTGTTAAAAAGGCTTTAAAGTTTTCAATAAAAATTATATTTATACAATCTTAAACATTGACATTTAAATAATATAATCTATTAATTTAAATATAGATTTTTATTACTTTTAATCAGTCTATCATACTAAATTTCCACTCAATTTGTACCAATCTTAAAAGAAACATAAGACGCAATTTAATGGCATCTATCAATCTTATGCTTTTGCAGATATTCAAGTCTTAGAATAACTATTTATCTAGTGGGAATTAGAATCCGAAGAATTTTCTTAAAGATAAATAAGGGTATTTTTTTAATTAAGAGGTATAAAAAATAAGTATTTTGCTTATTCTTACATACAAATGAAACAGTTATGCATTAAACACGCTTATTCTTACTAACGCTTTAAACAATTATGAATTAAACACACTTAGTCTTATAAAAACATGAAACGATTATGTATTAAATATGCTTATTTTTACAAACTCAGAAAACAATTATGCATTAAACACACGTACTCTTGAAAAGACATGAAGCAATTATGCTTTAAACGTGATTTTTCTCACAAACATAGAAAACAATTATGAATTAAACATATGTACTCTTGCAAAAACATGAAACAATTATGCCTTAAACACATGAACTCTTGCAAAAACAAGAAACTATTATGTATTAAATACATTAATTCTTACAAACTTAGGAAACAATTATGCATTAAATACACGCACTCTTGCAAAAATGTGAAATAATTATGCATTAAATACACATACTCTTGCAAAATTTTGAAACAATTATGCATGAAACATGTTTTTTCTTACAAACACAGGAAACACTTATGAATTAAACATGCCTATTCTTACAATCGCATAAGACAATTATGCATTAATCATGCTTATTTTTACAAGAGCATAAAACGATTATAAAGCAAACGCAATTATTCTTACAAAAACATGAAACAATATTGCATTAAACAGGCTTATTCTTAAAAACGGAAGAAACAAATCTGCAATAAACACGATTTTTTTAACAAACATATGTGAACATAAAAAACATATGGTCATGACAAAGTAGTTAAAAAGACTAAAAATACTTGCTTTGGTGAAACACGAGCGTTTAGAATTTTATGTTACAATTTTTAGTTTACTTTTAAATTCAAATTCTAGATGAATTATTACATTGCATATTTATTATACACATATCTGTCTGTCTATTTATAGAAAATAATTCCATAACCAAATTGTAAAATTACTTTATAAAGACTATATCTATCTATCTATCTATCTATCTATCTATCTATCTATCTATCTATCTATATATATATATATATATATATATATATATAT
>JAOUZG010022864.1:163074-186280 GCA_026289955.1 Argiope argentata
TAGAAATTCTTTTAATCAAAATTTTAGAAAATTAGAATAAATTAAATCACTGTTATTACTTGATCTTAATTCCCATTCTATAAATTGCAAATGTTCTATAAATTTAAATGTTTTTACTATTAAAATAAATTTATTTTCTCTTATGCTAACATTCGTGCAAGGACATGAGTTGAAAATTTTCAGTGCAATGAATCTGTTAAGTGGTGTTAATTTGAATAAATGTTGCTTAAGATGGATTTAAAATATAACTGTTCTCTAAAACTCAATAGAGAATAAATATTTTATTAAGAATATTAAACATCAAAATAAAATTGCACAAGTGTAGCCATTTATTGAACTGTTTTCCACAAATTCAGTTTTTATCTAAATTCATAACAAACTTCTATTTTTAAACGAATTTTCATTTATTATTTTTAAATTCTGAAATTTGATATGGTTATTTTTCTCTTCAAATTACTTTTCAAAATCTCAAGTTTTTAAAAATAAGTTTAGAATAGAATTTTTTAAACCAAAATTTTAGAAAATTAGAATAAATTAAATAGATATTATCCTTTGATCTTAATTACTGTTCTATAAATTATATTATGTTTTTTTACAATATAGTGTAATAAATCTGCTAATTGGTGTAAATTTCAATAAATGTTACTTATGATGGATTTAAAGCATAACTAAAGAATATATTTTGTAGTGCTCAATTGTGTAATAAATGATACAGTTTAAAAAAAAACATTTCTCAAGAAGGAATTCAAGAAAAACGAAAGAATTTTTTTTAATTCTTAATAGCACCAAAATCGTTTACATTTCTTTAAATATTGTTTTTTAATACTATGTATTTCCTTTAATACTTTTTAAACTTCTTTTTAACTTGTTAAGTGAGTTTTATTTCCCATGATTTTATTAACTCAACTTTTATTAGATATGTAAAAATAGAAAAAAAAAGAGAATTATTTTTCTTCCATGCAATTTTATATAGCTGTGTAAAAAATTTAATATACAATTTTAAGAAGACAATTTCACCAATTAGAACATGTAATAAAAGTGAAAAAGATTTTTTTTTTGAAAAATCACAATAATAAATTATGAGAAATTTAAAAACTTAAAGTGGAAATAAAATTGAAAATGAAATATTTTTAAAAATATATATAATGCATGAATAATAATGCTTACTAAAAAAATAACTACATTTTTACAATCAAGCAACCGATGCAAAGGAAGATTTTTTCTAACAGAATCAAAAGCCGATAACAATTAGAAAAAAATCTTAGCCTAAAAGGGTTATTAAAAGAACGAACATTATTTGCATTCATTAGAGGCCATATTTTAAATGCCATCTAATCATAATTGGCATGAACTGCTTTTCGTAAACAGCATAAGTTTCTTAATATCCTTTTTCAAAGAAGATTATGATGTAAAATATTTACATAAAATTTTATAGAAGCTTGTTCATGTAAATAAATATAAAAGCATATTTTATTTTTAGCGATTTTTTTAATTTTTTAAAAAATTGTCCTGTTCTGAGACGTTATATATATCAGGAAATGATAAGAAAAAGAAGAAACATTTTGCCCTAATGCAAACAGTTGAAACTTTTCTCAACAAATCAAAAGATTCGTGTCCTTTTTGCAGTAAGTTATATTAATTGTTTCTAATGATATATATTGTTATCTTACTAATTAAAATTAAATAACTAGTATAAATTCAACTATCGCAATTTATACATTCATTTATTCAACAGAGTGTTATTGCTTTAAATTTCGTGTATAATTACTTTTCTACGAAATTCCAAAAAATAATGTCGAGAAAGTTTATTTTTATTAACTTATTCCAAATTTGATACATTTTTTTGTCATTCTGAAGGATTAAAATTCATTGGGGTATTAAGACATGGTTTCAGTTATCTTATTCATTCAAACATTAATCACCTAACCGATAGATATTAACAATAAATTTTATTCTGAAGTGTGCAAACTCATGAGATTCCTTAAAATAGGCATTCAGGAAAAATGGAAAGGGCTTTTTCATAATGGAAAACATAAACAGATTTATAACTATCTATTTTCAATGGGACAATTTAACCACACTATTGAGCTGGTAAGCCTTGTTGGTATGGTGTGAGATTTGCATCTCTTGGGATGCGAGTTCGAACCCGTCAACTGAAGACTCACCATGTATTTGGTGGCTGGAGCACGTTAAATCTGAAGTTGGCATAAAGTCCTCCACATCGAGGATTATAACACTGGGAATACTGAGTCAGAGATTATCGTTCTCTGTTCCAGATCTAAATTACTATCTGTGGATGAAGGAATGAAATATATGAATGAAGTCCTCCCCGTAAAAAGGGTTTGTGACGAGTGTGAGCTAGAAGTCAGGCTTCTGACCTCTGGAGCAGTCCATACCTTCAGAAGCCACTGCACTCCTTCTTCTGTTGTAAAACGGAACACGAAAGCAACAGCAACCACGCTATTATTATATGCCTCGTGTTGGGTTTCGAGACACCAATCAATCATTCGAATTTATATTTCAAATATTACTAATTCTACATGATCAGAAGAGGGCAATACTTGCTATATTTGATTTCCATATTTAAATGAGGAAAATAGTTGCGTGCTTTGAATACATTTTTTTAAAAGTTGCACTCAGGTCATATTCAGTCAAAGAATTGATAGATATTGTTCAAAATTTTACACATGCTCATAACTGAAATTTTAAAACAAAATGTTAAATTTCGTTTAATAATTCAAATATTATTAATTCTACATGATCAGAAGACAGCAATATTTGCTTTATATGATTTCCATATTTAAATGAGGAAAAGAGTTGCGTGCTTTGAATATATTTTTTTAAAAGTTGCACTCAGGTCATAACCAGTCAAAGCATTGATAGATTTCGTTGTAAATTTTATACAAGCTCATAACTGAAATTTGAAAGCAAAATGTTACATTTTGTTTAACAATGTTATCGAATTTTACTTTGATATGGAAAACAAGAAACAGTGATACATCTGTAATTTTTCAACATACATTCTAACAAATGTGGTTTTGTATTAATTAACAAACGCAAATTAGCGAACAATAGCTATTAAATAACCAACCAAAGTGCGATCTTTTGCAATTAATCATTAAAATTCGGCTATTATAAAAATATCAGAAAATCGAATGTTTTTATATATAGATGCTTTTTTCAGAAAAAATGGAGGAAAAATAATTGACTCAGAATTTTAATTTTAGACTCAAAGTCATAGACCAAATATTATATGTTTAAGTCTATTATTTATTATGTTAAGTCAAATATTTATGTTTATCACGTATATATGCTTTTGATAGCAGTAATTGACAGACGGTGAAGGCCTAGGCGAATTTTGATAGAAAATTGTTATATTTTTATATTTTGAACTATAAATTTCTGTGCCACATCTAATTTTCTTCTTTCTTAGTTTGTTTATATTTAGTAAACGTGGACAGACTTTACCTGAATTAATTCCTTCTAAAATTTGATAAAAATCTGTGAACTTGTAGTTGAAATAGTACACAGAATTTCATATGTTTATCTCAAAGCATTCAGAATTTTCGTGTTTTAAGAAAATTAAACAGGTATAACTCCAAAAACACTGAGTTTTCAGGATTCTGAAACAAGGAGATTCCCCTAAATTATTATTTTCATAATATACCAATTATACACTGAAGTGACAAAAGTCATGGGATGACTGTTAATATCGTGTCGGTCCTCCTTTTGCCCGGCGAAGTGCAACAACTCGACGTGTCATGGAGTCCACAAGTCGTTGGAAGTCCTCTGCAGGAATATTGAGCCATGCTGTCTGTATAGACGTCCATAATTGCAAAAGTGTGGATGGTGCAGGAGTTTGGGCACGAACGGACCTTTCGATGATGTCCGATAAATATTCGATACATATCGGGCAATCTAGGTGGCCAGATCATGCGCTGGAATTGTCCGGAATGTTCTTCAAACCAATCGCGAACAGTTCTGGCCCGGTGACATGGCGCATTGTCATCCATAAAAATCCCATCGTTGTGTGGGTACGTGAAGTCCATGAATGGCTGCAAGTGATCTGCAAGCAGCTGAACATAACCATTTCCAGTCAATGATCGGTTCAGTTCAATCAGAGGACCGAGTCCATGCCATGTAAAAACAGTCCACGCCATTTTGCAGCCACCACCAACTTGAACAGTGCCTTGCTGACAGTTTGGGCCCATGGCTTCGTGAGGTCTGCGCCGCACTCGAACTCTACCATCAGCTCGTAAAAACTGAAATCGTGACTCATCTGACCACGCCACGGTTTTCCACTGGTCTAGGGACCAGTCGATATGCTCAAGAGCCCAGGAGAGTCGCTGCAGGCGATGTCGTGCTGTCAAAAGAATGTGCTGTTACAAGGATGTGTCAAAGGCACTCGAGTCGGTCTTCTGCTGTCATAGCCCAAGGAAGACAAATTTCGCCGCACAGTCCTATCGGAAACATCCCTCGTACGTCCCACTTTGATTCGTGCAGTTATTTGACGAAGTTTTGAGTGTCTATTAACATTGACCATTCTGCACTGACGTCGGCGGTCTTGGTCGTTAAGTGCAGGTGGTCGCCCACTGCGCTGTCCATGATGGGATGGGATGCCTGAAATGTCATACTCTCGGCTCACTTTTGATACTGTGGATCTCGGAATGTTGAATTCACTAACGATATCCGCAATGGAATGACCCATGCGCCTAGCTCCAACTAACATTGCTCGGTTAAAGTCTGTTAATTATCGTCGTGCTGCCATAAATCACGAAAAACCTGTTCACATGAATAACTTGAACACAAATGAAAACTCTTGAAAACGATTTGAGCATTTATGCTTTTTCTCTGCGATACTACTGCCATCTGTATATTTGCATATTGCTATCCCATGACTTTTGTTACTTCAGTGTAAATCCTTTACTTATGAGAGTAAAAATCAATTTCTTCAACAAGAATTCACTGTTCATTTTTGCGTTTATTGACATTTGAGTAAACCATAATCGTAATAGAATAAGTTTTACTTTTAATATGGGTGCGCTTTCAAATTCGAGAGAACGTGAGAAGTATATTATTATTCTGATGAGGATTAGGTGTGAGCCGAAAATGGCATTGCACCGGTAAAAACCTCATAATTAAGATTTTTAAAAAAGGTAAAATTTAAATAGCTATCAAAGGACTAGATATTAAAAAACCTTTTTATATGCTTAAGTATTAGAAGCTAAAACAGCCAAATATAAAAGGGGAGGAGGGAAAAGGGTGCAGGTATATAAAGAAAACCCGAAAAAGAAAAGAAGAGGCTGAATAATATTCCTCAGTTTCAGTATCAATGGAAAATAATAGGAAAATAATAAAATTGACCAAATATAGGCAACTAAATGTTAAAATCATAAAAATAAACAGACAAAGAGAAAAATATAGCTGTACAAAAGAAAAAATAAGTAAATAAATGAAAAAATAAACAACAAAGAAAGATAGAAATATATACAGGGGCTTAGTCTAAGGGAAAGTCTATAATCAGGAACATAGGCCTGATAGAGTTCTTTTTGCATTTTTTTTTAATTTATACTTACTATACGCTGTTCACCTTTAGCAGTTCTTGACAAACCAAGGATGAGTTATTATTCAATTTCGAAAAACTTATTTTCCTTATGATATTGAAAATCCAAGATATTTTGAGCTTCTAAATTCCATTTATTGTTTGACAGAATTTGGGAAATATTTAGTTGAGGTTTAATAAATTTGAAAATTAAATGCATAAGAATATAATTTCTTGATCAATTATTTATAATAATTGTAATTCTCATTACGAGATAGTCTGGTTGACATTCATTATATTCCAATCCCTTGGGCTGTGAGTTCGAACCCCATGTATAGGAAGGAGAATACTAAATTGCCAGGCAATTCACTTTCTATTCCAACGCTTAATATTGCAATTCTATAATATTTATATTAATTGTAATTATATAATAAAGCGTAGCCAAAATAAAAAATTTCTTTGTTAACCTAAGTAGGAGTCGATAATTGAGTAGGAGTTTAAAAATTGTTTTTTATATTACTTGACCTGATTAAATTTGAAAAATATATATATTTCCTTGAAACGAGCATATTTGATAGCCTAAATTTTTTATTGTCGAAATCATTAAAATAATTCTAATTTGGGGATATTAAATTTTAAGTCGAATTTTCACTTCCTATTTTATTATTAATATGATCCAGTTTTTTCTTCTTTTTTCTAGGTGATTCAAAGAAGATGAAAGTTTTCCCTTCACCATGGTTTCTTAAAGAACTGGTAAATCTGTTAGAATGAGCTTTGTAACATAACAGTTTTCTCATTAATTGATGGATCTTTTGGAAGTTTTAAATATATATTCAAAAACTCATTACAAGCATATGCCTCATATTTGAAGCGGATATTCATAATTTCTCCATAAAGATATTGTAAGCTTATAATGGTGCTTGTCCAAGCAATTAGTTTCATAATACCAAATCAATTAGTTCCATAAAGAATATCAGTTTTACTCAGGGAGTCCCGGTTTGGTCATGGTTGTTCTTCAGTGTGCTATCTATGAGATGTATGACTATGCCCACTTGTAAAAAGGGGCTGTGCAAGCAAATTTGGTTAGTGTGTAGCTAAGTCATATTCTTGATACTTGCTGGCGCTACTTCAAAAAAAATAGATGATCCTTTCGGCTTAAATCAACAGCTGCATCAGCTGGGACCTTGCCCAATGGCAAGTGCCACAAGTAAACCCAACAGACAGTTTTACCGACAATTCCGATAGATGCTGAAAGGGTGACAGGTGAACCATTCCTGCCGATGGTAACTAGATGCTGAATTTGGAGTCTCCGACGCTAAAATTAATGATTAGAGAAGTTATTTTAGTCTTGTCGATTTCAGTTCATTCATAGTAACCTATGATCAAGAGGAAATGAGCTGTAGAACCCTTATATCTGTCATATCATGGAAATTATAAAGAATTAAAAACAAATTTAATGAAATTTTCTTTTGTAAATTTCATTATTATTATTTTTAAAGGAATTACTTATCTTAATTAATTAAGTCCTTAACCAATTTAAACCGGATTGAAACTATCACGAGACTTTTCTATCGGTCTTTATCTATCTATAATGTATATATAGGTATATATATTTAATGGTATTTTTTTAATTTTCCTTTTTTTCAATTTATCTAGCCGGCAAACAAAGTTTTGAAGTTCGACCGATTTTGACATGAAATAACAGCTATGACATAGTTCGTTAGCCTTTTAAAAACGCATCTTCAGTCAAAAAAGCATAATAATAATAAAGCAATACTGGTAAAAGCTAGTTAACCTTTTGAAAACGTATCCGCTTGTAAAAAAGCATGAGTAATAATAAATCAATACTGGAAAAACAGGTAAACATATTTTCTATCCATAAATTTTGGAGAAATCGACTCCAATCGATTATCATATTCTCACATGATAAAAAAGCTAGTAGGCATTGCTGAGCTTAGTTAGTAAAGAGTCTGCATTGAATTGAGAATTGAATCAGTGCTGAGTCGGCTTAAGATTGTAGGTAGTAAAAAACACCAAATGTTCGAGATCATTAAATAGTCTTACGAAGATTCTGTTCTGCATTGTACTCCGAGGATTTTGTATTGTTATGGTTGTTTTGTATAGTTTTGTTGCTCGACTGCTTCTGCTTATTGCTGGTGTTGTACACATTTTAGCTGTTTTTTTTTGTGTGTGCTCTAGCAGTCGCTTAATAAAAGTGTTCTTTATATTTGTGTTTGTTGAACAGCTTCACAGTACATCCACTGTATCGATACTTTATTTTTTTTTATTTCCAGAATTTTGAATTTTACAAAATAATATGTTCCCTAGTTTTTTACCTTTTAGGTAACGAATAGTAATGCCTCATAAAATGAGTTTTGATCTAAGCTGAAGATGGGCAGAAAGTTAGTGGTGGTCCTTTCTTCTCTCCTTTAGAGATTTTCTGTGGAATAATAATCTATTTCCTTAGACGATTGCCGTAAGACGACTAATAGTTTATGATTTATTTTAACAGAAAAAGAATCAGCTATACGAATTCTGTTTCATATTTAAATGAAGCAAAGGTCGGTCCCTTATTGTTTCCTCTGAGGTGGTTGATGATCTTACTGGTGCTTTAACATTATTGGTTAAAGCATTTTATAACCGGAAAGACATTGTATTCCGGATTATCTATGATTGGATGCTTTTACTTTTAAAACGAATAGACATCGGCTTTGTAAATAAGATCGTAGCTGTATACTCTGCAAGATTCAGAACCTTTTTTGTGTCATTAAAATAATTTGATTTTTTAATTTCCTCTGCCTATTTTATTCTCTGCTCTTATTGTGGTGATAAACGTAAACACGCACACACACACACACGAACGCACACACACACACACACACACACGCACGGAAGAGAGTCTTCAGTTTGCAGGTTTGCACTCGCAGCCCAAGGGATGCGAATCCAATGCCCTAACAAACAGGATATCCAGGCCTAATAATTTCAAATACTATAAACTCAAACTATAGTAATTTTATTACTATAAATAATTAATCAAAATTTTTTAAAAGCGTTGAATTTTAAGCGCCAATTGAGGCTGATTGACCGCCTTAGATAATGCGCGCATTTATGCGTTGGTTGTAGTAATGCAACCACTGCAGAATGGGAAATTTTTAATTTTCTTTATTCTGCATTATTTTAAATCGAAAATACTTGAAAATGAATTTGGAAAGTAGCTTCATTAACAATGTTTAATTTTAAATGCACCAGACATTAAGAAAATAAATAGAGTAGTTTGAAATAACCGGCCGGAAACATGTTAGGCCCAAAACCATTGAAGTGGGGAAAAAACTGAATTCGGTGCTTATTTGGCATTAGAGAAATGAAAATTTTTGGCAAGAAATTTAGTTTTTAATAATTAATAAAAAATAATCAATAATGTTTGGAAAAAAATAACTAAAGTTGCATTAAATCTCACGATGTAGTTGGACAATTGTCACAATTTTGAATTGTGGTCACCAGACTTTCGGTGTTTTTTTCTTTGAAATATTGTTTTTCAAAAATGAAAATATGTTGTTTTATCGTGCGACACTAGTATTTTATAAAAATATAATGTTTAATAAATATTGTAATAAATAATAATAATTTGTCGCCACTTTACTGCTCGAATGTTGGCAAATCCAACTGTTGCGTTAATTTAGGGAAACTCCCTATAGAAAATTAGGGCATTTGGAATTTAGATTCATCTCATATATATTTCCCAGAATTTTAATATAAAACTAAGTATAATTGTTGGTTTTCTACCACAAGAATTGTTGATCTAAGTAGTGAAATAATATCCATCTAACAAAGCATCTGTCAGATCATTCATATTACTTGGAATTAATGAATGTGTAAAATAATATTTACTTAAAATTTGAAAACAATCTTTGTATAAAAGGAATTTTGAGAACAAAGTAATATTATCAATCAATGAGAAATAAAATCTACTAATATATTTATCACCTCACCCGTTTTCTCTGAATAATACAACTATTGACTGTAATTGATAATTATTGTTTGAAAATGTGTTACTCTATTTAAGAAGAATTAGTTCTTAAATTTCAAATTCCATACAAGTGATTCAATTACATACACACACACATAGAATCCGACAATACTGGATACAGCAGAACCACGAAGACCGGTTGACGTGGACATTCAGAATAGATAGCTGTTCCAGCATCACCTTCTATGCAGAACCATATGTGTATAACTAACCTATGATAACTAATGTATAACTCTACCTATGATTCCTGATGATTCATTGTAAAATTGTCCTCCTTCCGTACATCGGAAGACGGAAGACGGACTAATCCCCACACTCCCCGGTCTATATGGTAATAATAATGCCAAGTGTATTCCCAAATATCTGAAAACACTAATTTTTGTCAACTTGTCTATTTTTTAATGTGTTGAGCTTAATATTGATGGTGTTGTTGAGGATGGTGGTGGAAGACCGATAGGACCAAACCTGCAACATTAAGGTATAGCCGAGTAACAAAGCCATTCGATAAAAATAATTACTGGTATTCGGAAGTTATTATCTGGCTTATTAGCTATCACCATATACTCTCCCAACAGTGAGAAGACGAATGATACATATTATATCGTGTATGAGTTGTTGGTGCTGATGATAATAGTTATGGTAAGTTATGTTATTGGATGCTGCTTCTAATGCGTCTGACGAATTCTGTTGCCGGTAGAAAGTGCCACAACATCGGTACGAAGGCTATTTATCCAAGATCGAAGGTCACTATTGTGGTTGAATGGTGTAAATCGAAAGGACCGAGCTCGCAAAATGAGGGTTTGTAACCGAGTAACATAGCCACCAGACAAAAGTAATTACTTATGTCATGAATTTGTTATCTAACTGATGAGCTATCCCAAAAGTGTCATTGTCAAATAATAAATCTTTATTATTTCATAGTTTCTGTTTATCTGTTATCTTCATTTGCAACTTCTGTTTGAGACAAAAAGATGAGATAACATAAAATTCTTCATACATTATTCTACTCATAGTTCTACACAATATTATTCACACAGCTTACAAGTTCTTTAAATTCTCTAACAGCACTTGCTGCGTTCATTCTAAAGTTTACACAAGAAAATGTGGTAATCAATTTTAAAGAAATTTGAAATTACAAAAATTGAAACTTCAAAAATTAAGAAACAGTTTCTTTTTAAAAGGGGTTATACATTTATAAATATGTGTACAAATGAATATATTTTAATTCTTTTTTTAAAAAATATGAGAAATTCGAAAATAAAAATCAAATTTAAGAAATAAAAGGGATATATTGAAGGAAATTAGGGTTCCTAACAAATAATTATGAAGAAATCAACGATCTAAATGAGTTAATGTTTTAACAATAGAAATCAATTCGAATTCCTAATCCATAACATTTTATGCACATATTCCTTTGAATGAATTTTCACTAATATATTGATAGATATATTTTACTTTACAAAAATTAAAAAGCCTTTAAAGAATCTGAATACATAAATTCTTCCGCAAGAACAAAACCGTGCATTTCATTGATACAATAAGAAACATTTTATTTAACAAATGAATCACTCTGTTAAGAAGAAACAAATTAATGTTGAGTGCATGGGTAAAAGGGTAAAGAAAAAGGCATTTCATAGACAAAGAACTATTATGATCGGAATATAAACATTGAAGACAATTGAAAATGAAGAGAAACTTTCTTCAATGAAGATAAATAGTTGATGAATAAAGTCTTTCAAAGGCAGATGAAATCTAAAAGGAAGAAAAAACCTTAGTAATATTAGAAGATAAACTGTTTAAAACTTTAGGTTGGATTTCATAACTGAACACCCAGACCAACCCCTCCCACCCATTATGGGTTTAGGGAATATTGGGTCGGCCAGGAAAAGTAGTCCACAAACACCCGGAGGTCTCTGGGCCAGCCCCTCGGGATTTATTTAAAATTCAAAATAAAGTTACAAGCTTTGCCACAACATTGGCAGTGATTATTTACATCTGTTTCCCACCAGGTGGGGAATTTGTTACTACAGTGTCTCAACCCTTTAAGGGGAGTACGACTCCACCAGGCGGGAGCGCTTTTATAAAATAACACACACAAACTTTAAAATAACATCATAACATAACATAAAATGACATCACACTTGTAATTAAGATAACAACAAATGTACAGAAGGAAAATAAACATCACACTTATGATAAAATTAAACAACACACACACAAATAAAGAATAAACAGCACACTAATATTTAAAATGGACAAAATTAGTAAAATTCTTAAAATCTGTTCAGATATAAAATACTTAAAATCATTTCTGGAATATAAACGAAAATAAAACAATCAAAACAAGCATATCCAAGATCACAAACACCTCATTAGAAAAAATCCCGCCGGGACCAGCCCTCACCAAGGACAAAAGTGGGGGAAAGCCCCCTATACCAAGGTTTGCGATCCTAGTGTCAAATACACGTCATCATCCGGGGGAGTATGACTGTATCTCACCTCCCCGGGGCAACCCCTAGTTGAGACTCTAGTTCGCCATGGGAAAATGTCCATGTAAATCCATTAAAGACATCATGCCTAGAAACCCATCAAGGTGCCCAGGCGGGAGGCATAAGAAAGATCTCAATACCAATTTACTTACATAATGTTCGCATCCCCGGGGTTCAAATTAATCCTTGACAGAAGTTTGATCAAATTTATTCAGTTAATAGTATATACAATGTATTGCTCACTAGTCCACTGGTGAGCTATGTCTCACCAGTGACTTCCCAACCGCTATGCCATAAAACCATGACTCCAAAGGGCCGTTGCTATCCGCAGTAAAACTAATTTCCAGGGTCATTCCCTTCTTTTAACTGTGTTGAACCTCGCCACAGCCGCCGTTATCAATCTGTATTCCTATCGCACCGGGGAGGGTCAAGATACAAAACTAGTCAAAATATTCAGTTAAAAAGTGAAAAGAACATAAAAACTGTAAAATACCTTAAAACCAAATAAAATAGGGAATAATCCCATGTACCCAGTGAAGTCGGGGCGTCAAATTTATAAAATTTTAAAATACAACGTCCAAAACATTAAAGTTTAAAAATCTTTAAAAATCATTTAGAGCCATCAAACTCAACTATGATTCCTCCCACGGGTCAGCTCATCACAAATACCCTCACTGATCTGGAAAGCCTCTCTTAGGCGAGAGATGGCCAGTACATTTTTAATCAAATTGCTAAACCAGGCCTTTTTGTTAATATCCGAGGGCCTCCCCAAGTGGTAGTCCTTAGTCCTAGCACACGAAAAAACATAATGGTCCGCGTTCCCTACCTCCCCACAAACACAGTTCGGGGAAGGGAGGATTTTAAACCTATTTAAGTAAAACGTAAAGAGACCGTGCCCACTTATAAAAAAGATTAAAAACCGGTTGTGAATTAAAACTTTCCTACCGTACCACTCCAAATATTCTCTCACCCTTATTCCAGATGTTGAGTCATAATTGCCCCAGTATTCCCGCCACTTTTCATCAGCATATCTCTGTAATTTTAACTTAATGTATGAGTAAGGAGCTGGAATTTCCATCGGAGTACCTATTTTAGTTGCTTCTTTGGCATATTGGTCGGACATTTCGTTTCCTAAGATTCCTATGTGGGCCTTAACCCATCTCAGGCCGACCAAATCTTTAGCCTCCGTCATTCTTTCCTTAATATTATTGATGAATTCGGATCTGGTCCGGGAGCTCCGCAGGGCCATTATGGAAGATTGGCTGTCCGTGTTTACATTGATCCTGTAGCCATGTGACAGGGCCCATCCGGTGGCATAATCTATTGCCTCCAGTTCGGCCTGGAATACCGAGTTATAATGTTCCAGTTTGAAGGTAAAATCTTGGACAAAATTTCCGTTTTTGGAGATGCACACGGCGAATCCAACCTCATCATCGATTTTGGACCCGTCCGTGTACACCTCATAATCATTATCGGTAACATTTTCTTGAAATTCCAACACTCTCTTTTCCAGCGGTAAGTTATTTATTTTGACATATCTATCCATATCAATAGTTCCTATTATATCCCTGTAGAGCTCGGATCGTCCGGACCAGATTTTGTGCTTAATAAAGTATTGTTCGGCTGTGATGTGTAGTGGGGGAATACCAGTGAGGACGTTCAACACGTTTGTGGAAGTGGTCCGATAGGCTTTCGTCATTTGCATAAGGAATATTCGCTGGGTCCGATGGAGCCTAGCAATCTGTATTTTAGATAAAGTCCCCCCCCCAGATTTCACACCCATATAGGAGGGACTTCTCCACCACTGTTCCATACCATGTCTTGATTATATTTTTGTTTAGGCTCCAATCGGACTTTATGACTTTGTTAAAATTTGACATTTGTTTAAAAGGGAATTGATGTGGGCGGTCCATGTCATTTTATTGTCGATGTGCATGCCCAATAATTTTAGGCTGTCCCCGACTACCACAGGGTGGCCATTTATTTTAAAAATAGGCGGACGATTAAAAACAGTGTTCCTTCGCCTGGTTAGTTTTCTTGAGTTTATGCTCCTAAAGGCGATGGCCTGGCATTTTCCGATGGAAAGTTCTAGTTTTAAGTCGTTTAACACTTTGTGTATTCCATTTAAGCAATTATTGGTTTTAACTTCCAGTTCCCTCCTGGTCCTGCCACCTATGACCAGGGCCAGGTCGTCCGCGAAGGCCTGAAGATAAGTGTCATCAGAATTTAACCTTAATATGTTATTGATATATAGATTCCAGATGACGGGAGCAATGACTGACCCCTGGGGGCATCCTTTAAAACAAAGTCTTGTGATCTGCACAGTCTCGTTTATAAAAAGCACTGAACGTCCTGTTAAGTAAAAATAAAGGAAATTTATGTAAAATCACGGCATATTAAGATCCTTAATAATTTCAAATAAAACCAACCAATCCATGTTATCGAAGGCGGCTTTTATGTCTAGAGAGATCAGGGAGGTATGGAGTGTGGGGATATTGTGGTTTATTTTCTTATTTATGTCTTGTATTGCTTCTACACAACTTCTCCCCTCCCTAAAACCGTATTGTCGTTCATGTATGGTGTTGTTAGTATCTAGCCAGCGATTGAGTCTATTTATAAAGAGTCTCTCTAGGATTTTGCCTAAGGTCGGGAGCAAACAGATTGGTCGGTAAGAACTACTCAGGGTTGGATCCTTTCCCCCTTTTAGGAGAAAGATGATCCGACCGGTTTTAAAACAATCAGGGAAGTAATTGAAAGAAAAACATAGGTTAAAAAGATTCAGTAAAATTGCTTTGTCAGCATCGTATATGGCCCTCCACATTCTATAATCAATACGGTCTATGCCCGGTACCTTTCCCTTCCTCAAATTGTCAAATATCAAGTCCAGCTCCAGCTTAATTATTGGGTTGATCGATTCAATCTGGCAGTTATACTCTAATTTCTGTGCGTCCGAGGGGCCTGGAAAGAAGTGGTCCATTTTTCTATTGATTCTTACATTAAATGTAATGTTCGGATCTCGGTCAGGATTAACCCTTACCTCTCTATCATTTCCCTTACTGAAAACCAGCCTAAACAGGGTACCATATCTTTCATTGTAGTTTTGACAATAGGTTTTCCATGCCTCCCTTTTTATTTCCAGTAGTGTTTTCTTGTATAATGCCCTTTCTTTCCTGTATTCGTTGCCGGAGCTGGCTATCAACCCAGGGGAATCACCAGATCTCCTGGCTTTGGCATATTTCTTAAAAAGTTTGTTAACTCTTTTCCTCATATCCCTAAGAGTGTTATTAAAAAAGTTAAATTTTTTGGCCAATATTTTGGGCTTTTTCCTAAAACTTTTAAAAGCGAATTTCTGTACGTAGGCAATAAAATCTTTTATAAAAACATTTAAATCTTCGGGGTTGTAGATGGACCCCAAGCGATCTTTAAAAGCAGTAAAACTTTTCTTAAAATTATATAAAAACTTCTTTTGACCAAATTTACTCTTAAAATAAAAATCGTTGTCATTTATATGTTCTTCGAATTCCAAGTGCATGTAGATATACTTATGGTCGCTATGTGTTTCCACGTCCAAGACCCCCCCCCCCATTGTTTTAGATATCTATCAATGGTTGAGCTAATTAAAGTTAAGTCGGGGTTCCCCACATGGATTGTGGAAACAAATGTGGGACTATGACTCTTAAGATTGCAAATTGTTAAATTATTGGAGGTTATAAATTCCGTCATTTTATCCCCTCTGTAACTATTGGAACTATAACCCCATAGAGTTGACTTACAATTAAAATCACCCGTTAAGAGATTAAAACTGCCCCTGAAATCCTAATCTAAAAACTCGTCCAGCAAGCTGACAATATCTTCGTATGGGGAAAAATAGCAACTAAAAATATTCAAGATAAGATGGTTAAAATGCATTTCCACCGCTAAGGTGTTTTCCGTATTATGCTTAAAATAAACGCTAAGTGATTTGTTAAAAATATATATCATGGCCCTATTATTATTTGAAGTAAAAATCTTACCGCCAAATTCGGATTTTGGGGGAACCCCCCTTACCAAATATGGGTCTTGGATCGTGATGAAGTCCAATTTTAAGTCACCCGCGACCAAAAGTGCACTAATATGGGCTGCCTCGCTATGGTTAACGTTAATTTGTATTCCCCTGAGTTGTTTAAAATCCATAGTCAGTACGTTTCATTACTATTTCTCTCTGTCTTTTGTGATTTTCGCATTTTCTGTCCAGGCAGCTGTGGCGGGTACCGTAATTGGTTTTGAGTTCTCTATTTGAGTTAAAGCAATTTATGCATCTTAGTCTTTTGCAAACGTGGTTCTCCCCCTTTACTTCTCCACATTTGTCACAAAGGGGTTTATCATTATCTGCGCAGATTTTAGCAGTATGGCCATAGCGCATGCAAATTTTACATTGTTTTACACTAATGAATTCCGTAATTTGGTGTCTTTGAAAGAGAAGATAGAGACCCCCCTTTTCACGGAATTCTCTATATCTATTGGGTTAGATCGAGATTACCCAGTGTCTCAAGCTTGGATCGCGGGATGGTATTGAAAATTCTATGTTGAAGACGGGTTGGCAGTTGGAGTCAGTCAAAAATAAGTTTTTCGCAATCAAACCCTGGGTCAATTCCTCCTTTTCTATCTTGCTGTCAACATTATACATAATAAAATGAGGTCTCCGTCTCTTAGGCACGAAAAGATCATGGGATTCGGTAAAGTTCACGTTTTCCTTCAGGGCTTCGTGCAAGATCCTTGTCTCCTCCTCATTGGCAGATATTATTTTGAGTCCACCTGAGTAGGTTTTCATGATGTTCCTAATTCTAATTTCGGGGTGTTCCTTATTTAAATAAGTCATAACTCTTCCCTTTATCGCCGGGAAGTCACCACTGCCTCCCCCCTTTTGGCTAATTAACAAAATCCCTTCCTTCTCTTCTCCCTGCCCCCTCGATACTCCAGAGGGATCTCCTGCTACCTGAGCAAAGGTCCGGAAGTCGCGTATTTCGCTACCCAGTTTTTCTGCCACTCCAACACTCTCCTTAGTTACCCTCTCTCCAAGTTCATTCCTCATCTTATTGAGGCTCCCCGTCATCTTCCCGTCGAGGTCTTCCAGTCTCGATCTCATTCCTTCCTGAACACTCCCCAAACCTTCTTCTAATTTCTTATCCAGTTTGTTTCCAATCTCACAGGCCATTCCTGCAGCAGCGACTGCCACCTCCTCCCTAACTGCCAGGTTTATCTGTCTAACTACCTCATTCGCATCAAATCCCTCAATCTATCTATTCCTTAGATCCTTATTCTCCTTCCTCATCAAGGCATACTTATAGGCCAAGTTTTCAGGGTCTCCTTTAACCGTTCCCAATTCCTCCCTGACCTCCATAATTTTAAGGCAGAGGTCTTTAATAATGCTCACAAAGAGGTCAAGGTAGTCATCGGTGAGCTCGTTCCTAAGATCCTTACCGAATTGTTTTTTGTTTTGTATCAATTGGTCCCTAAACATCCCCAAATCGGCTAGTTTACCCTGTATCATTTCGTCAATTCCATCTACGAAATCCTCACTCTTAATGTTAACCATCATATTATTAATCGCATCATAATAATCTTTTGCATTTGGGCCTCTTGCCCTGGGAGGGGACGCGGCTTTACCCTCTTCTTCTTTGTCACCTCTTCTATTCCTAGGGGGGGGGGGCATTTCCACGGTGAAGTTCAAAATTGTCAGAAGGTGGGTCATACAAGGAGGGTCAATCCAACCAAACACTAGGTCATCAGGAAAAACGTCAAAAAGGGCAAAATTCGAGAGTGGTCCTCTAAGACCCGAAACTCCACTCCCAGAACTCCGGAGCAGTCGTACCCCGTTTAATTACTCTGCAGTAACCCTCAGGAAAATAAACAGCCCGAAAAAAGGCCCGCAGTTGTGCCAGTTATCCAACAAAATCCCAATGGGATGCGAAAAAACCGCAGATAATCAAAAAGGTCCCGGAGCAGAATTACGCCAAGATCAATGACCCCACAATATCCGTATCAATATTCTAGACTCCAAATACTTAAACATTGCTTACAAAATTAAAATATACATAAATACAATACACAATGGCAAAATGAACACACCAGCAACGAAGGAGGAACTCACCAGGTCCCGGACGTCACCGATCGGCCAGAGAAGCAAAGAAGTCAGAAAAACACTAAGGGATTCAAAAGAACCCCGATAGATCTCTCAAAAAGTGATGAAGACAAGTCCAAAGTTCGTGCAGTTCAGTTCCAGTCGAATCCTCTTCAAGGTGGACAGGTCGGCTCCGGTTGCACCTCATCTCCAACCGCGTTTACGGCTCTAGAGGAACGGTTGACACAAGAACCCCAGAACTCCAAGCAGACGACCAGCTACAGCAGGATCCGGGTTCAAATAAGACTCCTGTCTCCAAGCAAGCTGCGTCTCTAATTGGGCAAAGGCTCCAGGGATATCTCCAATCTCACGAAGCAGATACACATCCAATGGACCGCCGGCTCCAGTTAATCGAAATGGATTCGAAACTCCCAGCTATTCTGGCAACGGAAACACACAGGTGAATCGAAGTGAACAGAGCAGTGCAGAAATCAAAACAATGCCCGTAGCTCGGCAAAAACGGCAAGCGAATCCAGGACGAAGAGAAAACAGCTCTGTCGGCCCTCGGAATTCACACCATCAATTAAACAGGAAACCATTCACTATCTGGGCAGCCGGGAAAGGTCAATCTCCTCCATCCAGAGTTCACCCAGGGGCAGACACCAGGTACACTTGGCAACTATTGGATGTTAATCAAAGCTCACATGCAAATGACAACGTCATATGCATGCCAATTTCTCTTTTAAAGTGTAGCATTCCACAATGTTGATTAACTTGTCACAGCCCGTAGTACCTCTGTAGTATTTCCATTAGTAATATTTCTACTGGAGTCGGTGACGATGTTTCGGTCGGAGGGGGCGTTTCCCAGCAGCACTAAAATCGACCGCCAGGTCTCCAAATCGCTCAGGTTTTCAGCAATAGGTGCGTCATTTACCCATTAATCAAATTTCCATTGATTATGAAAATTCCAAACTTTAGCAGTTCACACACCAGCTCTAACGGCCCAGTGTCCGAGTCGGGGACACAAGGGAATGTCAATCTCTCACACAGTCTCCAAGTCGGGGACACAAGCAAGTATCGGTTCCTTACACTATCTCCAAGTCCAGTGATTGCGACTCCAATACTCTAAGCTGGTACAAATAGGCAATAGGCATTATAAGAATCCGGACAACTCAAAATCACAAATATAAGTCGCTGACACACAATAAGTCGTTGGCGATGTTCGTTCAGGGAGCTCAGAAAAGCTCACCTCACTCGATGGCGTCCAGGCGGGAAGGGGATTTCATAACTGAGTTTTATTTGTTGGTAGTAAAATTTTATGTAGTAATTACCTCAAAATTCATTTGTGCGGACTTTAAAGTTGTTTTCCTAATACGCCTTGCTTTGCGCATATGTCTACTTCAATTAACTTAATACAAAGAAAATGAATAAAAACACAAATTAAAAGTGGCAAATCTAAATTTTCAATTCGTTTGACGCCAACTTAATTTCTTGTAATGAATATTGAACCGAGCTTCGAGGCTCGTGTAGATTGAGAGTTGATAAAACAATCTCTCAAAAATCACAAGACGTTTATGCGTAGAAATCTCTAGAAGAGACAGGAAATTACAGCAGTTACGAGGCCATAATTGACATCTCCAATTCAGCTAATACAGCGTCAAACGGCTTTCTAACACAGAGGTTTCTAATACCTCATACCAGTGGTTTCCAAAGTTGACTGTATCTAACAAAACTTAAAAAATTGAAACTCATCTATTGGATGCTTTAGAGAAGGGAGGGGGGAATAAATAAGTATAATTTAACCTGTACAATTGAAATAAAAAAAGTAATAGTCTGTAATAAAATAACGATAAAAATAATTTGATTAAGGATTTATAAAATGGAAAATAACCTCAAATGTTAATGGATATATTTTAAGAAATTTGAAATGTAAATTTCTACCATAATTTTAATTTTTAAAAAAAATATTAACATTTTCCTAAATTTTGAAAATTGATTGTAACTCATTTTCATCTTTTAACTTATATCTTTGTTGTTTTAACGTTATTTTTTTAAAAAAAATATTAAGATCTAAATTGCTAAATGAAATATTTTATGGAATGTATTAAGCGTATATCTTGGCATTGATCTTATTTATTTTTATCTTTATATGATTTTAGTTTCTGCCTTTTGCATTAAATTTTTTTAAATCTTATATTTTACTTTTATTTGTTATTTTTTATAGAAAAATTGTATTCCCTTATTTTTACCATATATTTTGTGTTTCTGTTTTGATATAGTATTTAAATTTGCTTCATATGTGAGAGAAAGGCTTTCATTAAGATTGATTTGTTCCATGTTTTTGTTAGAATCATATACCGATTTATTTTTTTTTTCCATTCTGCATAAAGACTTGAGGGCCATTTGCAAAATTTTTACTCTATTTTACTATACTATACCTTATTAGGACATTAATTATCATTTTGTAAAACTGAAAACAAAATTTTAATAAGATGCACTAATAATTCTAACGTTGAACAATAAAATATTTTGAATAATGAAATGTAGATAATATTAAAGAAATTTTTAAATGAAAATTGAATCGGAAAGGAAGTAATAGCATATTTTTTTGTTTCAAATGCCTAATTGTAAAAGAAGTAATGGAAAATTAAAAGATGTTAAAGCAGTAAGATTAAAAAAAATAGCAATAATAGCTCTTAATAGAAAATATGTTCGCAGATCACTTGGCATAATAAAGGATAGTGTATGCGTTTATGTTTTTATTATAATTGCTTATTATTTTTATTATTTTTTATATTTTTATTTATTATTATTTCATATTATGCATTATGTGTTTATTTATTATTGTATTAATGATTACATGACTTGTTTTAAAATTACATAATTAGACATTGTCTGTTTTGAAGGACAAAAATGTAATAATCGAAGCGAATTTTTTAAAATTTTAATTAGTATTATCTATGAAAACTAAGCAGACATCCTGGCACAGTGGTAGCGAGCCTTCCACGTGACCTCGGGATCCTGTGTTCGAGTCCCAGCTCTGGCAGGGTTGTTGTTCCATCTGTGAGATATCTGAATGTGCCAACTGTAAAGAAGGTTGTGCAAAAGAATGTGATGCGCGAGTAGCTAAGATGTACTCTCGGTTCTATTGATGCTACTTAAAACCAGACACGCACACACGGCTTAAAATCGCTGATTGTGCTTTTATCCTAGGCAAGTGCCATTAGAAGCAATGACAACGAAAATTAATCAAGATTTTAGTATTTTACTGGATAACGGCCTATTATATTATTGCGAAAAACTGATTTGTTAAAATCAATTTAAGACTAAGGAAACTGGTTTATTTAAATAATATTAATGTAACTCTCCTGTATATTCTAGAAGGGGATTTTTTGATTATTTAAGGCGACCAGGGACCTTTAAAATGACTTCTTTGCAATGTTCACCTTAGCTATTTGAAATTTTACATGCATTAAGAGTAACGCTATAGGAGATGATACAGAAAATTTTAAAGTATTCTATTAATTTATTTAGGAGTTAGTGGGGTTAGTATAATATAATATTAGCAATAAATAGCGTTAATGAAAAATGTTCCAGGTGCTCCAAATTTGTTCGAAAGCGCTCCAATTTTTACTATTATTTACTCTAACCCTTTTGAAATAAAAGTTGGGATTAATCTTGAAGTTTGAGTACGAAATGTAAAAACTAACCAATATAATAACTTAAACTACTGATTTTTTTTAAAAAAAATTTTGAGTAATTTTGAGTTATTGCGTTGGTTAATTTTGATATTTCGGACTCAAACTTCAAGATTAGTCCCAACTTTTGTATCAAAAGGGTTAGAGTAAATAATAGTAAAAATTGGAGCGATTTCGATCAAATTTTTAGCGCCTGGAGCATTTTTATTGACGTTATTTATCGCCATTAAATATTATATCACCCCCCAACTCATAAATAAATTAATATAATGCTTTAAAATTTTGTGTTATCTCCTATAGCGTTACTCTTAATGTCTGTAAAATTTAAAATAGCTAAAGTGAAAATTGTAAAGAAGTCATTTTGAAGGTCCCTGGTCTCCTTAAGCATATTCTAGGTAAAATTTTGTTGCAATGAGCTTCAAATTATCCTTACTATTTCCTTAAATATTTAAACTTTGGATTTTTTTAATTGTATAATGATATGGAAAAATGATTCTGCAATATATTTATGTCGAATATTTCCCTAAAATAACACTAATAACACTTATCTAATAGTAGGATTTCCTGATAAGTTTCAGAATGTCCCTGTATTAAATAATTTTTTGTATAAACACATTCAAAAAACACATTGTAAAAACACATTTTGTATAAACACAATCTGTATAAACACATTCAAAGTAAGATACATTAAATGAATATTTATTTTTGTGTAAAAGATTTAAGTGAAATTAAATTTAAATATTTTTCTCAATGCAAGGGAAATAGAGACAGGAAAAAAACTAATATAATTTATTTCTGAATTTTTTTTAAATCTAATTTTTATTAATCATTTATGCCGGCATTCTGGCACAGAGGAAGAGAGTCTTCTTCGTGTTCCGGAAGTCCCGGGTTCGAGTCCTGGTTTGGGCATGGTTGGTATTATTTTTTATTTCAACACGCAAGATTTTCATAGTTCCTATGAAATTCGTACCAGTAAACACTTTGCGGAGAATTTGTGCTTGGTTGATAGATACCATTTAAGTTACAATGGTATAAACTTCCATGCCACCGTCCTGACTGATATCTTTTGCTAATCTTCATTCAATCGCATCTGTCTTTAGTAATGAATTGATAATTATTATGATACAAACACATATCAGTTTATTAGATACAAACACAAAGCAGATTTCCACATACTGTAAATTTGATTTAATTTGGTATGATTTTTATTTTCACACTAGCAAGATTTCATAATTTCTATGAAATTCGTACCAGTAAACACTTTGTGGTGAATTTTTGCTTGGTTGATAGATACCATTTAAGTTAGAATGGTATAAACTTCCGTGCCACCATCCTGACTGGTAATCTGCT
>JAOUZG010022864.1:193916-205523 GCA_026289955.1 Argiope argentata
TTAGTAAGGTGATGATCTCGAAATTCTTGAAGTGATTTTCTAGAAGGGTCTGACTTAAGTTTTGACTTCAGCTGCAGTGACCTATTAGTAAGGTGATGATCTCGAAATTCTTGAAGTCATTTTCTAGAAGGGTCTAACTTAAGTTGTGACTTCAGCTGCAATGGCCTATTAGTAAGGTGATGATCTCAAAATTCTTGAATTCTTTTTTTAGAAGAGTCTGACTTAAGTTGTGACTTCAGCTGCAATGACCTATTAGTAAGGTTTCGGCTTAGGAACCGGTGTTTTTTAGGCTTGTGATCGATTCCATCGAAGAGCCGTGGTGTAAAAAGGTTGGGTACATGTTAAACCTGTCGATGCCGAATGCCTTCCTAATGGTGTGGTGTGGAACTTTGGAGATGGAGTGAAAAATTGTCCTCGTCATATGAACATGGTTCAGAATTACGATCTACTTCTCAAAACAGCTTTAGAGTCTCTTAAAAAAATGAAATTAATATGAATAAACAAAACTTAAGATATCAGTTAATAATGATATATGGTTAAATATATCTCATCGTATCCTTTCGTATCCTTTCTATGTATTGTGTGAGTCAAACAAAAACACTGTGACGAAATTGAGTCATTGGTACTATTCAATTGCTAAGGCTCTGTTCCGCTTCTACGGTGTAATTGTTGTTAATTAATTTAGACTGATGTAGTCTAAATACTATCTATCTATTTGCATTCCAAAAAGATTACTTATTTCATCACATAAGAAATTACAGATTATGGATAGTATTTATGGTAAAGTTTCCATAAACAAGTGTGCATGTGTGCGTTGTAACAAATGTCTAATTCCTGAACTTTACATTAGAATTAAAAGTAATTATATGGAATTTGAAATATTTCAATTTGGAAGAATCATTTGTATGGAATTTGAAATTTAGGAACTAATTGGTCTCAAATAGGATAACAAATTTTTGGATAACAGTTATTAGTCACAGTTAATAGTTTTATTATTCAGAGGAAATGGGTGAGCTACTAAACATCGGTAGATTTTATTTCTCATTGACTGATGATATGATTTTTTTCCCGAACTTCCTTTTTTTCCAAAGATTTTTTTTTTCAAATTTTAAGTAAATATTATTTTGCACTATTCGTTGATTCCAAGTTATATGAATGATTTGACGAAGGTTTTATTAGGCGGATATTATTTCGCTATTAAAATCATTCCTTTAGTAGAATATCAACATTTACACATATTACTAAAAAATAATGGGAAATATATATGATCTGAATCTAAATTCTAAATTCTCCAATATTCTATAAAGAGTGTCCCAAAAATAAAGCAAGAGGGGAATTTACCACCATTATTGCAGAAAAATGGCGGCAATTCTATAAAAACAATTGACAGCTGGTATTTAGGTCGGAGATGCACAACCTATGGCCCGCGGGCCAAAACTAGCCCGCGTAGCCTTCGAAGTTAGTCCACGAATGTTGTTAACAGAATAAGACTAATTTAAAACAAAATGAGACTTTTTCAAATAAACAGGGGCGAAAGTCGGAAAACGATTCTACATCAGGATAAATAATATACAGTTTTTCATCAAGTTTATTTACTTTTTATTGAGAGGCTTTTCAGTTTGTTCCATTCATGGCTACTTACGAGTACGAATTTTCATTTAGGAGAAACTCGCGGACGTGATCTCAGGGAGCCATGGTTTTCAAAGTTTCAAGGTAAAATATATTTTCTTCTTCATTTTCTGTTGATGTAAATCTAATGGATGAGAGTATGCAGTTAGCCTTAATTGATTCACAAAATATTGATTTCTTTCAAAATCAATTCAAAGAAAAACTGATATCAGAATTTTAAAAAGACTTCCTTGAGGAATTTTTGCGCTTGAAGCAAAATGCGGCAGTATGTGCAACTTTCTTTGGCAGCACTTACATTTTTGAGCAAACTTTCTCATTAATGAATTTAAACAAATCAGAAATAAGAAATAGAACAGCAGTTGAGAACCTTTCTGCTACTGTACGTATTGCCACAACCAATCTTAAGCCCAACAGAAAATCAATAACTTCAAATATTCAGTCTCATTAATTTGTTCTAATTTTTTTCAAAATTTAAATTGTTTTTTTTTTTTGTATAGTTACCAAACACTTTTCCTCTTTCATTCTATTTCAAGTTTACTCCCTTTTTAGCAGGAATCTTTTTTAGAGGTAAAATATTTTAATCATACCTATAATGTTTTTTTATTCACTTATTTATTGGATAATATGTGTATGAGTAAAATAAGTAAATTGATGACTGTAATTCATCAATTTTATCAATTTACATATTGACACAAAAAACCATTGTTTTCATATTTATAACATGTTTTAACATTCACGTGCTGCTTTGGCCCTCGGCATGATCCTATTTGTATATTTAACCCTTCATCCTGAAAAGGTTGTGCATCCATGCTTTAGGTTCAGTAAAAATGGAGTGTTTTATGATAAAACGTGTAATCATTGTTGAAGAATATTTCAAACATAATGAAAGTCTAACTGTCACAGTTTAAAAATTTGACAATTGGCCACCTACGTCGGGGATTTAATACCAGTGAAGTTTTTCATTGAGATAATTGTAAAAAAGGTCCATATCCACAAATGCGCAATCATGCATGAATTGAAGGAAGAAGTTCAAAGCTGAATCAACGAAATTCAACCTCATTTATGCAAAACCATCATTTAAAATTTCAACAAAATAGTGCACATTCGCCAGAAAAGCCATGAAGGCCATTTTCTCTATGTTGAATTTTATATTGTAGAATATCCTGTACTTTTACCGCTTCAATAAAATTATTATATTTTAAAGGAAAAAAAGTGAGTTTTTATTTTTATGTTATTCAAATCTTACGTTCAAACGTTGTTCTATCGTTTAGAGCTCTATTTCCCTAATCCTAAACTATCAGCTGTCGAATATTTTTTTATTAGATTGCCAAAGCATTATCTTAAGTACTACTATCTTTTGAAAGTGTGTACAAAAGAGTACAAAAGATAGTGTGTACTTTAAAGAAAGTACACACTATCTTTTGCTATTTCGCAGCTGATACTTTAGGTTTAGTTGTTGAGAAATGTACCACTGGAAAGTTCAATTTGGCACGCTAGAGGGTCCTGCAGTGATTATGAGAGGTATAAATTGTATGAGCAGTGGCTTGACTTCAGCTGGTAACATTACCAGATACCCCCCACCTCCTAAGCCTTAAAGCCAGAAGATACAGAAATATTCTTATCGACAAATAACTGTTTCTATTTTTAATTCATTTCCTACTAAATTAATCAAAAAAATTAAGCAATAGTAGGAAAAACAAAGTCTTTACCTGGAGGTAGCATAACCCACACCCACCACCCGCAAGAACCAATCAGAATGAGTCCTGACGCTCACCCACCCTGCATCCTGTCTAAATTCTATATAGGCAGCTTCATCTTTCCTGAACCAATCAGATGCCACTCGCAGAAGGCCACACTAGCATGAAAAAACATGCCACTCATAATCTCACCAAGCTCGAGGATAAGCCCCTGCTGGGGCTTCAGCTAGTACTCCATATCTGTGGGTAGTCGGTTAGGGACAGTTTTAATCGTTTTATGTGTTGTTTGTAAGTTTGTTCTTTTATTTAAATGTTGTAGTTATTAAAGGAGTTTTAGTTATATCTGTGCTTGGAGTTAGTTTTGTAGTTTTATCATATTAGTACAAATAGGGTAACGCAATAAAACAGCATGTCTCCAAATTTAAACAAAATTTCAAAAATAATTAAATTTTGGTGGACACAATTTAAAAATTTGACAATTGGTCACCTGCGTCGTGCTTTTTAATACTACTGGAGTTCTTTTTATAATAATAATAATTGATAATTATACAGGATAATTAAAGTCAAAGGTCAATACACTATCATGTACTAACATACATTATCTTGTTCTATATTTGGTACATCCTTTAGTGCTTCGTTAAAAGGATTTAACTGCTTATAAATTACAAAATATTTCATACATTACAAACATAAAAATCTCTGTAATAACAACTTCTAAAGAAGTAGAAAAAGCTATGAATATCAATGTAAAAAAAATACCGTCCATCCTCCACCATCGGTTTCCATATCACAATATACCAGCTGTGGTCGCCCCGTTGGTAGATTCTTCCCCACCCATACCTTGTAGATACCACTCTTATTGTGCCCGGATGCTAAAATTTCAGAGCAGTCCCCATGATTCTCATGTAGACTCTTATCTTGCTTGTCATCTTTTATCTCACCTTCATCGTCATCGATAATAGGATTAGAACCTTGAAAAAAATATAATATCTTAAAATTAAGTTAATTCTTACTATATGACTTTCCTAGCTTATACACAACAGATAAAATTCTGCCATAAATAATGCTCATAGAATTTTTGAGAATTTGTACAGACGTCTATGTTCGCAGTAAGACATCTTAACCTTTAACTAGGAAGATACGGTACCTCAGTATGGTATCTTCCTACTCATACGTATAAGAAGGACTTTCGGTCATCCCTATTCTATCTTTAATTAATTGACCCTATAGCCTCTGGTTTCGTAACCTCCACTATACGTGAACTTTTTCAACCTGTTTCAGTGGATGCGTTTTTAAATATTTCATCTATTTCTTTGCACGGCATCTGTGATACCGCACACCCCTTTAGTGTTCCAGTAATATACAAGTTATAGCAGGTATCTCTAAAATTTGGCTCTCCTATTATCATGCAACCTACAGACCCTCGTTATGAAGCAGAGCTTCGGATGCTTCTAAATGAAGCAGAAAGTGAGAAAAGTAATGAGAATAATTGTACAGAAGATTTTTTCGATGAAAGTTTGCATTCTACTGACTCTGATATGTATATTAAAAAATAATTAATTTTTATTTTAACTACAGATTTTGAAAATTTTCCAAAATATATTGATATACCCAGAGGAATGTCTACAGAATTTACAAGGTGAAATTTATACTAGTTCTGAACTTACATGTTTAAAAATAATGGTAAATCAGTGTTAACATTTGACATTTTTTTTTATTTCATCTCTTCAAAATATCCATAAATCCTTTTTACATTTATGTAGTATATTACAGGATTTAGACAAAAAAATTAATATAATCTTTCATGCATATTCATAAAATATATGTGATATGTAATTTCTTTTGCAAATTATATCCATATAATATATCCAAGATGTGTTTTTTTTCAATTCAGACATATTTAAAATGTGAAGAGACATTAACACTTTGACTGGCATGGCTATCATGTGTGATAGCCAGTAATGTTTCCATCGGGACACTGGCTATAACATATGATAGCCATGGAGTTTCAACACTTTTAGCCTTGGCTATCAAAAACGATATCAGCTACATGAAATTAGAGTGTATATATATATATATATATATATATATATATATATATATATATATATAAAGAGGGAAGTTGAATTTACCTTTTTTCAGTTTATTTTTTATTTTTTATATAATCATTGAATTTTATTGATTTAGATACGATTTTGTGTACTTGAAAAATAAGCATGAATTAAAAAGCAAAAAGTAATGTGGTCTTCCAGAATATCATTTGTTATAACAGGTTATCTGAGAAGAAAATGTGAGTTCAAAATCATTTACTCTTACTAAACTACTAACTAAATTATTAACTACTATTACTAAAATATTTTGAAAAATTTCTAAAGCATATTTATATATCGAGAAACATATCCTCAGAATATATTGGCAGATTTTCATATTGATACTTTTATTGTAAAACTTAATTTTCGTGTAAAGAAAAGGCTGTCTCTTAACAACTCCCCCCCCCCCAATTTATGTCCTAATTTATCACTTCCGCATTTAATGGCTATTACATTTCCTATTAGTTTCAAAGGAAAACAATGACTTTTCCTTTTTTAAAAAATGAGAGTAAAAAACAACGATGTGAAATTATATTATATCGTCTTGTTTTCATTATGCCGGAATTGAAAAAAAAAACATTCTTGGAATTATATGATTCGAATGCAAATTACAAGAAACATTGGATGCCATTTTTCTGGTAATTTCGTATATTTTTTGAATATATACGAAGGATTATAGATTTTTTTTTTGACAAAATCCTGTAAGAAACTACATAAATGCCTAAACGTAAGTTTAAAAAGGGCTAATGGATATTTTGAAGAGATGAATTAAAATGGCAAATTATAAAGTTGATTAGCCATTATTTTCTGTTATATATATTGAACAATTTGTTATAAATATTGTCTTTGATATTAATAGTAAATATCACTAATTTAAATATTTTGAGTTCGGCAATAATTCAAACATCTATTTTTTTTTCAAATATTCTACTAATATGATATCAAAATTAGGCTCTTAATTTGAATTCTTAATAGTCCATTGAAATTTAATGAAGAAAAAGTAAAATGTTGATAGTATTTATAAATTGTATTAATTTTTAATTTAAAGAATATTTAAAGAATTTTAAAAATAAAAATTAAAGTTAAGTTTGAAATATCCAAAGATCAAAGGAAGCTATCAACACTTAACTTATGAAAACACGTCTAACTGCGTTTTTAATGTTGTTAGAACGGTTACTTCATTTTAAATACCTGTACACTTTGTTTCCAAATTATGATGCTTTATTTCGATTTTATAACACCATATTTTATTCAATATTATTTGCCAACATAATTAACTATTAATTGCTTAATTTTCCAAATTAAAAAAGAATTATTGAATGAAAATATTAAAATTCAATGTTATATTTTACTTTTCAAGGCCCATTGACTATTCATTGACTATTGTTGAAAGTGCGATAAATTTCTCTATACAGTATACTTGTAGTTTCTCTCACAGAAACAAGCATTTCCTTTTTAAGTATTGATACCACGGCAGTACTTTTAAATTATTTATAGATGTTATTATCAATAATCAAAATATGTTGTTTGGACATGTAAGTTAATTTAATCTGCATTTACACATAATAATTTATTGATTTAAAAAAACTAATTTTCATCATTTTATTAATTATAATTATTTACTTTTTATATTTGTTTTAATAGTTAAAATACTTAATTTAACTATAAATATTTGAAAGCTTTTAATTTAATATTAATTTTATCTTGCTTTACGCTACATCAATTCCTAATTTGTGTTTTAGAATTGCAATTAAATTTTATGTTTACTTTTATTTTGTCATTATTGTTTCAGGAAAAGCCCCTTGTTTTAGCTGCAATATATACATAATTATAACTAGAATACAATAAAACATTCACGTACATGAAGGAAAGTTTTCTCTTACATCAGAAATCAGCTTTCTTGAGATTTCAAAGTAAGCCAAGTATTTTTCACCATCACATTGATTAGTAGAATTAACGCTTTTTTCTGAAACAAAAGAAAAGAAAACTTAATCAACATCATAAACATTGAAATGTTGTAAGAAAAACATGAAATATAATTCGTTAATAAACTATATTTTCAAATTTAAATATGTAGATATGTTATACTATTATAAACAATCAAATTTCCAAAAAATATATATATTTGATTCATAGAACTAATAATTCATCTGATTTTTCATATCCACACCAGATTTAATGACATTAATTACATTCCTATAAATTATTTAAGATTTTAAATTGATTCTATTCTTGTATAAGTTATAAATAACATTGTGTAATGTCAATTTTTTTTGGAATCCATATATCTCTTTTCTAACATAATGAATTTTTGATATGAAAAGGCATGAGTATTTCAATTCGACAATTCAATTCAATTAGACAACATTTCAATGGATTCGTTTTTCCGAAAATAAAATAGAGTATATTTATTATCAGTATGTGATACCATCAATGTACCGATTAAAGGTCGCGATACGAACCTGGGACGCTAGAGCCAGTAGCCGAGTAACATGACCATAGATGTTATCTGGCTTATAAGACTAGCACCACAGTACTCCCCCACCAGTGAGTCGACGGAGAAGTAAACGATTTGTATTGCGCTAAGCATTATGGCAAGTTTCTGCTTGCTTACGTCAAGTTAGTCTGACGATTTTGTTGCGGGGAGAAGGCGCCACGACAGTTGCGGGAGGTTGCGATATCAGGGTCACCAGTGTGTGGATGAAGGTCGCGATACGAACCTGCAACGCTTGGACCAGCAGCCGAGTAACAACCACAATACCAAAAAGTCGACTTCGGCATTGTAGATGTTATCTGGCTTATGAAGCTAGCGCCACAATTTAATCATTCAATATTGCAAACATAATTTATTTAAATAATAAACTGCCATTTTTTACATACACTTCCAAAATTTCAAAGCCTTTAGCACAAGAATTCATCGGATGATATTTGAATAGAAAAATTGAATTTGAATGGGAAAAAAATAGAGTGCATATTCTTTCATTATGTGATACTGTCATTCAATCCTTAAATGTAGTTAGCATATTAGTTAAGTTAAATAATTAACGACCTTTCTTTTCAATAGTATGCAAAAATTTCAAAACTTATTGCTCAAAAATTCACCAGATGACATTTTAATGGAATCATTTTCCCGAAAGTAAAATAGAATAAATCTACTTTCAATTTCTGATATTGTCATTGAATTTGGTAGGAATAGCGTAGTTGAATAATTAGCGTTCTGTTTTTTACAAAAACTTTTCTAATATTTGTTTAGGCAGGAATTTTTGATAAAAAAAATCATGACCATTTCAAGCTTTATTCTTTAACGTTTTTTTAACGTTTCAATCCTGTAATCATAGGGTTCTTTAATGATAGACGTGCATGAAGAATTTAGAAAAAATCGAACATTGGAGACTAAAAACACGCATTTAAATTGGAGAAACCAATCTCTAAATTATTTCACTATGCTGAAAAAGTGTATGTAGTACATAAATTGTTTGGGAAATGACAAAATCAATGTATGCCAATTACATAGATATCCCGTCTTACAAAATTACATGAAAGATTTTGCCCTTTTGATTAGATGATAAATGCATCTTCAACTAACAGAAATGTCTTTTTATTCTATAAGAACCAGGCTGACAAAACAATTTCACATCTGAGAAAAAAAACATTATTAAATAATTTCATGAGTAAATAATTTTCCTTCTTGGTATTCCTATTAAAAGTAAAATATAATAAGATTTAAGACTATGAATTATTGAAAGGGCAATCTCAAAGTTCAAACAAACAAAGAGAAAAAGTGAAATAGTATATAAACGGATAGACTTACATAAAAAAATCGTGAATAATTCGTAATACAGCAGCAGGAAATTCGTAAGGCAAAGCGAAAACTAAATAGTTATTCTGGATATGACAAAGTAAAAAAAATAATCATTATTCATATCTAAATTTCAATAAATAAATAAAAATAAACGCCTTCGACTTATTTGTATTTTATTGTTAGTTCTTATACAAGACTTAAAAATTTCATTAACGATATTTTATTGAATCATTATCATGTGAGAACATGATATTGTTTTGGGGATGAGGGGTTCGACGTCAACAAAACTCCGTTGGCGAAAATAAAAATTTTAATCTGTAGATGAAAAATAAAAATTTCATTATCTGCACGAGCATCTAAAAAAATCAGCTTTTAATAACGTGTTGCTATCCCATTTACAAAAGCTCTGATTAAAAAAATTAAGTTATTGACTACAGCAAACAAAGCCGAGAAAAATGTCATTTTGAGAACATGATTGTATGAAATGAAATAAATAGGAAATTAGACATTTTTTAAACAATAAATTCGAGACAAAGTTTTTTGGATCGTTTGCAATACTAAAGTAACTCATTCATTGAAACGATTATAATAAATAAAAATATAACTTAACTTGCACGAGCACTTGGTGATTGGCTGCTCAAAAATTTATGTTCTGACATGATACATTGAAATATGAATGGCAGATTTAGTTTTAATCTTTTATTTTTAGTTGCATTCAAAAAAGAGTTATAGATTATAATAATAGAGAATTATGAAAATTAAAAAAAAAATTAAAGCTTCCAGATTTGTTTCAAATTTTTATAAAAATTTCCTTATCTATTTTCATTAAATTAACAAAAGTTATTTTTTAAAAAAATTTACTCGTCTTATACATGCTTGTGCATTCGTACGTAGACATTATAAAGGTGTATGTATCGTTTACCAACTTTAATGCATCATTTCTTCTTCTATTAAAAGACATGCAATAAATGTAAAATTTAAGAAAATAGAAAAAAAAATTGAGGAATTTCCTTTGGTGCTCTCAAATATCCAAAAAATAATTTATTAATATTAAGAAAATTTTGCTTAATGCAAGGTTATTTGTTACAAAAACTTTACAATTTATAAAATATATAAAAATGGCTTTTTAAGTAAGCAAGAAAAATCAGAGACCACAATTTCATAATTCATTTAACAAGACTTCATTGCATACAATTTAGTTCATATAATAGTTAGGAAAAAGAGGAATGATAATACGAATAAATGCTGTAAGTTCTTTATAGGACGCAAAATTATTATCATGAACAAAATAATAAAGTCATGAACTAAACACTATAACTTGTGGCGCTAGCTTCATAAGCCAGATAACATCTACTATACCAAAGTAGACTTTCGGTGTAGTGGTCATGTTACTCGGCTACTGGGCCTAGAGTCGCAGGTTCGTATCCCGACCTTCTCTGGGTATATTGGTAACCTTGGTAACGCAAGAAACTTCTGACACAGTCGTGGCGCCATCTACCCACAAACAAAGCTGTCAAAACTCACTTGACGCAAGTAAACAAAGTCGCTAATCCCACTTAAGCAAGCAAAGCAAAATCGTCAGACTCACTTGACGCAAGCAAGTTGCATCTCGCCATAACGCGTGGTGCAATACAAATCGTTCGCTTCTCAGCCGACTCACTGGCAGGGGTGTACTGTGGCACTAGCTTCATAAGCCAGATAATATTTACCATACCGAAGTCAACTTTTGTATTTTGGTCATGTTACTCGGCTACTGGCCCTAACATGAAAACAAATATTAATTAAAAATATTTCCGAATTATTTAAACTAATTAATAAGTAATTCTCATTACAGATTGTGCTTTAATTCAGAAACTATATATATATATATATATATATATATATATATATATATATATATATATATATACACATACATACATACATATATATATATACACATACATACATACATATATATATATACACTACTTTCATTCAAGATATTCTTTGGAAACTTACTGCAAGAAGGATAAGCATCTCTTGCTTTCATCAGAAAATTTTCAGCTGTTTCCAACAAAGCAAGAGCTTTTTCCTTTTCCAAACAACCAGATTTTGAATTTCCTGAAGCATATAATACTTCCAAGAAACTTAAGAAGCAAGTGCAGAATAGATAAAAAATTTTCCTGAAATTAAAACAGAATTTCGACAAAATCAATAAATAATTAAACTAAATGAAAATTTTGTTGGAATTCCAATATCGCAGGATTAAAAAAAATTAACAAACGCATGCATTTTAAGTTTTAAATATAATACTGAAATCAGTTTGAATTTAAAGGCAAGAGATGCTTTTTTTTTCAAAATAAATCAAAATATAGTGTTTTAAAAAATTGCCAATATTATATATATA
>JAOUZG010022866.1:2486-21328 GCA_026289955.1 Argiope argentata
CCCCCCCCCGATACACCGCCATTTTCAGACTTCAATGCTTACAGACATGTAAGCATAGAATACGCGTAAGGCTGAGGGTAAAAATCGTCTATTTTTGTAAATATTTTTATGTCATGCACAAGATTTAAATCTATCTACTTCAAAAATTCTTAAAAATCTTTCCTTCCTTTTCTTTGTGCATTTATTCTTCTTTTCCATTAATTCTCGTAAACAATAAAGACTAATATTTGTTATGTATAGTATTACTTTTTAAGTATATACTTATATTTGTAGGTTATTTATATTTTAACATAATGTTTTTAAAAATATAGGTTTCTATAGTTTTGTAATTTAAACATCAATTTTCACTTTAAAAACATCGATTTTTATAAGCAAAACTTTTATGTTTTTAATTACACAGCCAGTTCAGCCCGAACCTTGCTAATTGCAATAGAGCGACACCTAAAAAACAATTATCTTTTTCTTAAGATAAGTTAATAAATAATTATTTAACGTTTCAACTAAGTCTAGAAACATTTCATTTTTTTTGCTGTAATAACAAAAAATGTCTATATGAATATGAATTTGAAATAACTTAAGAAATTGGTATGGAAATGAAGCTTCTGCAGCATTTCAGGGATATGATTCATTTTTAACATAATTCGTTCAAGAAATTTTTTAAATATAACTTTATCTATTTATATAATTTTATTATTTTTGTAAAGTATATCATTTTTTAAAGTTTTTTTAATTTATTTATATTTATTATTAATTTTATTTTTTGCAGTTCAATTATGTAGATACGAAGAAAGAAAACAGTTATCTGTCCCGATGCTTAAAAGATTTGTACAAGGAAAAGTGTGAAAGTAATTTTAAGCAAGATGGAAACTTCAAAAGGTAAAAATTATTTGCTTTCTTCTGTACTCTCCTATGTATCAGTGCGCCTTCCTGTATTTACTAGTGCTCGTAGTGATACATTCTTTGAAAATGTATGTATCAATACGCCTTCCTGTTTTTACTAGACATGCACAGAGATACATACTTTGTAAATCCATGTATCAAAGCGCTTCACAGAATACCTTACTGCGCATACTCCATCACGCAGGGTTTACCAGAGAGAGCTGTGCAGAGATTAGCAGTAACCGGTTTGGCAATACAAAAGGTAAACAAGTTGGCGACATCCAGACCATCCACGATAAAGTAAGTACCCCCTCGTGCTCTGCCAAAACGCGATTCAAATAAACCGGGAAAAGCGTTGTGATACTACTCAGCATTAAAGGACAAAGCTTATCCCGGGTGCCCCTCTTGGTCGAGCGTTCCTACCTGCGAAAAGTACAGTTACTGATGGATTCGTCCATCCCATAGGGATATACGTTGCGATTGAGACGCTAGTTCATAATGAGCAATTGGTATTGTTCCTAGAGTCTAGTCCGGTTTGGCGATACAAACGGTAAAACAACTTGGCGACATCCGGACCATCTTCGATAATGTTAGAAAGTAATTACCCTCTTCTTTCCTTTGGAATTTCTTCAAATGTTCTAAATCTCTTCAGCGGAGCTTCAATCAACTGATTGAACAGACTTCATTAACAGTTAACTGACTGAAACTTCAATTTGTTTTTGTTCGTTCGCGCTCTCTTGTGTTTAACTGTTAACTGACTGAAACTTTAATTTGTTTTTGTGCGTGCGCGCTCTCTTATGATTAATATATATTTTGTTCTAAGTATTTGAAATAGGGGATAACAGCATTGTTGCTATAAATCCCAATACCTTACTTCTTTCAAATTCAAGTAAGTATCCTCGATGTTATATATACTCTCTCTCTTTTTCACTGATAAGCTAGAAACATTTGCAAGAAAGAATTTTAAACTCAAAAATTATTTAGGAATCCAAAACATGGAAAAGCTTTCACTCGTCTACTACAAGAAATTTACTCTGCAAAATAGACCAATGATAATTCTCAAATAGTGACGGTGGAAGGGATTAATGTTATAGACCTGTATTGTTTTCTCAGAGACCTCATTGCTGTCTTGTTTTCTTTCTAAACACAAGAAAAATCTTTCAATCTGGCTTCTTGGATGGTTTCAAAATATGTTAAAGAACACCAAGAGTTGCAATAAAATTTACGTGAATTGTATTCGGCAAGAAATTGTTCTCCAATAATTTATATTCTGAGGCTCTCAATGGAAAGGGAACCAAATTATATCTGAAGTAGGATCTATAAGTCCACTTTAAAAATTAAAGAAATATTCTTTGAAGATAAAGAGCCTAATTTAGAGAAATATACCTATCCATCAGAATAGTTTTAACAGTTATACAAATTAAGCTTTATTTCATACTGTGCATATTTTCATCAAAAAAAAAATTTAAGATAACATTGGAAATTTCTTTTGATTTGCTATATAAAATCTCAGAAGCCAAATGAGATTTAGTTAATTTCCATGGCACATGATTTGTTGTTTAAGTTGTTACATTTATACCAGTAAAGCTTTACCATTTGTTATTCCTGAGTAATAATGGTGGTAGGGTTAGGGTACTAAGTCTATAAAACAACTATATTGTTTTCTCAGAGGCCTCATTAGTATCTGTTTTTGGGGCCCCTGTTTTTCTTTCTAAACATGAGAAAAATCATTCAATAGGGCTTTCTTGAATGGCTTCAATATATGTTAAAAAATACAAGAGTTGCAATAAAATTGTATTCCGCAAGAAATTGTCCTCTAATATTTCACTTTCTGAGGCTCTTAATGGAAGTGGAACCAAAAATATCTTAAGTATTAACTATAATTCCACTTTATTAATTTAAAATATATATTTCATTGAAGATAGAGAGCCTAATTTAGAAAAAAATGCCTATCCATCAGAATAGTTTTAACAGTTATACCATTAAAATTTTATATCATACTGAGCATATTTCTATAAAAAAATTTAAGATAACATTACAAACTTCTTTAGATTTGCTATATCAATATACAGAAGCCAAATGTGATTCAGTTAATTCCCATGGCACATGATTTGTTCATTAAAGATGAACAAGATGATGTTTTGAGAATTGTCATAATTATTTTTTTTTTAAGGTTGAAGGGTTTTTTTTATCCATGCATTCTAGTATGTTTAAGAAATTGAACTCAAATGATGTTAGGAGTTAGAGGGTTTAAAAACATGATTATTAAAAGTTTGAAGTATTGTATGTGCTTTTGAAAAGTACTGCTTAAGTTAAAGTACTATCAATTACAAACTGTTATGAAGATTTGGTGAAACTAATCACAAAGTAATTTTCAAAATTTACATGTTCTCCTGTGAACATAGAATTATTCAATGTATTTGATTATCATTTCCTACTCTTAGTTCACACTCTTCTGATATATGTATATATATACTTGTTCAAATTTTGGATCTTCAATAAAATACTTTTTATTCATCCAGTCATGTTTAAGTAAATTTTTTTAAAACTTTTAGTGGATGACATTTGATGTTAATTCAATTTTTTCAAATATTACTTCATTAATTTTTTATTAATTAATTACAAATTAATATTATTGCCAAAAATCTTCATTTCCACACTTACCAAATAAGTATTGAATTCAATTTGTTTTTTTCCCCCACACCAATGAGGTTAGGCTTAATATGTTTTCAGCCGATTACTTTAAAGGATTCTGTTTCTTTTCATAATGTCTGATGCATTTAAAATTAAACATTGTTGATAATTCAATTTTTCTGATTCATTTTGTAGCACTTTCAAATCAAAATAATACAGAATAAAGAAAATTAAATATTTCTAATCTGTATCATTTTACACGAACTGGTGTAGAAAATTAACATTTTACGTTGTCACTATTGGCTTTGAAATCCTCAATTCACTTTGGAAATTCAATGCTAGAATAATTTTTTGATAAATTATTTGTAGTAACTAATTGTTATGCCTGGATAGCCTAATTGGTAGGGCGCTGGATTTTCAACCCTTCGGCTGCGAGTTGGAACCTCTGAAAAGAAGATTCTCCGTGTGTGGTGGACGTTAAATCTGTCTTGGTCACAAAGTTCTCCACGTGTAGAGTAATACCACTGGAGATACTGGGTCAGAGGTCATCATTCTCTGTTTCATATCTAAATTACTATCTCTAGAAAAATGAATGTCCACCCCGTGAAAAGGGTTTGTGACAAATGTGAGATAGAATTCAGACTTCTGCCCTTTGGGGCTCAGGGTTCATATCATCAGAAACTTATGCACCTATTCTACCATTGAAAAGTGGAACAAGAGAACAGCAACAAATGTAATTATTTAATAAAGAATAGCTAAAATATAGTTTTTCATAATTAGCTAAGTAGGAATTAATTTTAAAAAATTGTTTTTTATATTGTATAGTAGCAACTGTTTTAATTATAAAAATTTCACTTCTTTTGCTGGTTCTGTTTAGCTGAATATGGCTCTTGCGTAAAAAAATCCCAAAATGCCTACCTACCTATGTTTGTTTTGAAAATACTCACTTTTGTTTTGAAAAATATTAGAGCTTTTTGCTATATAGTACCTCATTTCATTCTGAAATGAGGTACATGAAATAGAATAATTTTATTATTCTATGTCATGTTATATAGTATCTAATTTTTATCCATCTAATTCTAAGACAGTAAAAAGAAGGAATCCAAGTTTAAGAATTGCAGAAATCATATATATTTGATTTCTGAAATGAAAGCGAAGATGACTACAAGTTAACAAAGATTAAACTGTTTATTTTTTCTGCCAACAATACTTGTTAAACATTTATTGTAAATAACTTCTTATAAACATAAATTTATTTGTTTTTGGAATAATTTGACTGAATTCTTTTCAGATTTAATTTTGAAGGCAATTGTGATTTTTTTATGCTATGTAAATTTGATTCTAGATATAACATGTTAATAGATTTTTGTAGATACATAAATATTTGAATAATATGAAAATTACCAACTCTTTGATGAACTATTGTATGATATTTTTTATTTTAGCTCTGTACAAATGTCGCCAATTGTTAACTAATGACACCTATCGAAACGAATGACAAAACAGTCAAAGGAATTCTACATTATTTGCCAGTTTTTTACCCAGTTTCATTTGGTGGAATTATACATTATTTGCTGATCTTTCTCCTTTGTCCATTTAGTGGAAAAGGGTCTTTTTCTAAAAAAAAATCTCGTTTTTGAGTTTTCACATGAATTGTGAAATCGTAATCTATACTACTATTATAAATGTGAAAGTTTGAATGGATGATGTCCGTCAATCACGCCAGAACAGCGGAACGCAATTGGATGAAATTTAGTTCAGAGATAGATTATAATCTACAAAAGAACGTTAGCTAATATTTAATCCGGTTAATTGAATGGTTAATTTTTTATTAAATAAAAACTAACTTTACCGCCAAAAAATCTTCGCCGCTAAATGAGGAAGACTTTGATTTGCTTTTTTTTCCCACGCTCGAATGGGGTTAGGCTTAGCATATTTATAACCAATTATTTCAAACAATTCAGTCTATTTTCTTAGTGGTGATGAAATTAAAACCAAGCGTTGTTAATTAATCGATATTTCGGATTGATTATGAAGTGTTTTTAAATCAAAATAAATTATAATGATGGAAATTAAAAATTTCTATTCTGTATAGCGTTATCCCAACTCATGCGGAAAATTCACTCATGGCGTTGTCTCAATTGGCGCTGAAATTCAAGCATGCGCATTGCTGTTTTTTTTTCAGGAAATTATTTATTCTAATGAAAGAATTATTTTAATAAAAATAATTATTTATTCTTATAAAAGGATTATTAAAAAATGATTTATTATTTTAAAGGAGTAATTATTTTATTCTGTTTAAAATCGGCTACTTACGAATTTCATCAGAACAAAAATAAAAAATAAAATCAGAAAACATATGCCCGAGCTTTTTGAATCGTTTGTTTTAATTTTGTCAATTTTCATTTAAACATTATCTTATCATTCAAATGGAATTCTTTGTAATTTCTTTATCAGATATGCTTATAGTGGTATATTTCCATTCGCAAATAATGTAGAATTCCGCCTAATTTTCTCAAATTTCTCAAGTGATTGTTCGTTTGCGCCCGGCAAACGGAAAAGTACCCTAATAGTTTTCAGTGCAAAGTTTTTAAGTAGTCCCCCCCCCACGCTAATGAGGTTAGACGTAACAATGTTTTCGTAGTGTATGATTAATTTAAAATTAAAAAATATTAAGTAATATATCTTTTGATTCCTTCCGAAGTGCTTTTGAATAAAAATAAAACACATTAATTGAAATTAAAAGTTTCTAATCTACATTGCATTACCCCAAATGGTGCTTAAAAATCACGTCTTTGCGTTGCTCCAATTGATGTTGAAAATTTATGCAAGCATACGGTTTCGATAACATTTTAGACTACCAGTTCTCACATATGCACATCAAAATTTCCTATATAATTAATAATGCTTTAATTCATGAATATATTCATTAATCCAGTGAACGGTTGATTTGTAAATCTCTAGTAATATGCATTAATACTATTTAGTACTACAATTGAAATTGTCTAAATGAAATATAAAATAATATTTTATGTAATTTCGGTAAACAAATGCTCTGATGAATGAAGAATTTAAATTTTTTTGATAAAATTAATAAAAGATAGAAATTAAACTAAATTTGCACGAAAATATTGCACCAAAATACAGATTTTTAAATTATCCTGAAGTTAGAAAAATTACTTTTTTCAATTATATATATATATTTTAATAATGAAACAAATAATTATGTAAATTAAATAGATAAATGCCGAGTAATTTAAAATTTTTATATTTATCCTCTGGCTTGTGAATCATATTTGACAAAATATCCTTGAGAATTTAATATTCCAAATATAAAAGATTTGCACTCCAATAAAGTGCACAAATCTCTAAAGCTGGTCAATTTATGAAAATTTTAATTACACTATTCTATAGAAATGGATGATATTCATCGATCGTTCCAAAGAAACCAATCACCTTCTAAGATTTCTCAAAAGTGATTGGCCTAGATTATTAAAATGTTGATTCTTCTGATATTGTAATATTCAAATTTTAATGAATTGGTCCGATTCCTCTGCAATTTTATAGGAAAATTTATTTATTTAAAAGTTGGAATGTCAAGGAAATTCACAGAATATGATTCCTTAGAACAAAAGGTTATTATAAAACATAACCCCCATTATTTTTTGAAATATTATAAACTGAAAAACTAAAATTTTAATATAACAGCATTTATATTCTTTTAAAAAATAAAGATAAAAACCGAATTTTAGGTGGCATTCGTAGAATTTTTGCTGAATAATTCTTTGCGGTGTTATAAATTATGAAAATTATTCTGTAGTGCACATAAGATTTCAAAGACGAACGACTCTGCTTTCATTTCTCATACTTTTTATTTATTAACAAGCCTGGATTCAGCAAAGAAAATTCTCTTTATATTAACTGCAGTTTCGTCGTTTCCATTTCAAATTAAAATTAAAATTTATTGGCATGGATAGAAAGAGAGAGATGAGTAGTACAAGGATCAGGACAGATTGATGCCTACATAATACAGAAACAGGAACAAACAGAATAAAGAAAATTTAAAATTTTTAATCTGCATTCCGTTACGTTATTACTGAATAATATTTCATAGTTTGGTTTAGCTACTGTATTTAATTTATTATAAAGCTTATTTTAAATGGATATATATGCATTATATTTTGCTAATCGTTTATTTTAATCTTGAGTGTGTTGCACGCATTCGGCTGCAATCGTGGCGGCATTTTTTTTCCTTCCTCGCCAATATAAGTGTATACATAAAAATTTAAAAGTCGTAATTCAGCATTTTTTCCATCATTCTACTAATTATATATTTCACTCAGACCATTTGTTAAGAAATGTATCTCTCTCTCTCTCTCTCTCTCAAAAAAAAAGAAAAAAAAATAGATGTTGGGTTCCGATTACAGAATATGCCTTGTAGATGTTAAGACATGTTTGCCTTAAATAAAACTGTTTAATTGGATTAGTAATATATGTATTATAGAAAACGTTTCCAAGCATTTTTTCCCCCAAAACATCATGTTTCATAATTGTTTCATTTTATGCAGACACGTGCCGAAAATGACATTTTTATATGTTTAAATTGGAATGAAAATTGATTTATTTTTTCTCATGTGAGAACATGATATTGTTTTTGTTAGAAAGTTTTGATGTTTCCGAAATATGGGGGTAAAAATATTTTTATATTCTTTTACAAATTTTGCATTGTTAATTAATACGTATGCTTGTTTGAAAGAAGATACGTTTTCAAATAGCTGACCTACTTTTACCAGTATAGCTGTAATATTATGTATGCTCCGTTGAAAGCAGTTGCGTTTTTATTTCGCATGATTCATTAAAATGCGGAGATAAATTACAATCACGAAAGCGAATTCTTTGATTTGCACAAAATATCTTCTTCACATAAGTAAAAGTTACAATTCAAAACATGTCTTATTGTTTTAAAATTAAAAAAAAAAAGAATTCAAAAATATTTTACTACTACTGATTATCGATTGTTTTTTGTTCATCGTTACTTTGAAATAACGTCATTTTCAAAGTTCGTTTAAGATTTCTTGCTTTTAAATAATTAATCTCGCTCTCAGAAGATTATCGTTTGGTGCTTTTCTAAAATTTCTTTTTCAGTTTTAACTGTCGAACTTTTGTAACATATTTTTACTTTGTATTTTTATTTACTTCAATTCTTTAATTGAAATAATAATTTTGATATTGCAGACGATCAAGAAAAGTTTTCTCTTGCATTTATTGTTTAAAAAATATCATGTTTCCTATTTATTTCATTTCATATAATCACGTCATAAAAATTATATTTTTCTGTTTTATTTTTTGTGGTAATTAACTTTTTTTAAGCAGAACTTCTGAAAATCTGATGGCAACATTTTATTAAAAGCTGATTTTTTTTGAGATCTTCGAGAAGATAAAATTTTATTTTTGTAACGGAACTGTGGCAACGTCACCTAGAGGAAACATCAGCGCCACCTAGATCAGTATCCACCTAGGTCACCATAGCCAGTCGACCTCCAGCCAACATAGAGAGAGCGTCTCGATTGAGGATTGTCTTTTGTTTTTCGTAAATGTCTTAATTGGTTTCGTTATGTTGTCCCCTATGTTATATAACTGTTTGTGTATGTGTTTATGTTTAGTGAATGTCTACAAATAAATAATGTTAAAAGCTAGTCGTGGTAGTTATTGAAGACAAACGGTTATATAATTTCTGACGCCCAACGTTTTGGACCAGTGAAATATGTTAGGAATCCCATTTTGGATTTTAAAAAGCTTTTACCCCGAGTTTAAGTTTAGTTGCTGGAGATCGGCTCATTTTTGTTTTCAGATTGACTACCGGTCAAAGTGATTTCCATATCTGGAATATTGTCGTGTTCTGCTAGCATATCGGCTCACTTTTGTTTTCAGATTGACTACCGGTCAAAGTGATTCCCATGTTTTGGAATATTGTCGTATGCTGCTAGCATATCGGCTAATTTTTGTTTTCAGATTGACTACCGGTCAAAGTGATTCCCATGTTCTGGAATATTGTCGTGTGCTGCTAGCATATCGGCTAATTTTTGTTTTCAAATTGACTACCGGTCAAAGTGATTCCCATGTTCTGGAATATTGTCGTATGCTGCTAGCATACTGCTAATCATAGCAAAAAGAATTTGATAAGTATCTTTTATGTTATGTTTTGATTATTATTTGTTATGTTTTGATTTTTAAATACTTTTCACTTATTACAGTAAAAGTAATTATAATTTACATAAATCATTTTAGAAAAAGCAACGGCTTTCTTAATCAAGAGTTGTAAATTTGATTTTTTGTTGTTGTTTGTGTGTATTTTAAATTGATTATTACATCCTCCACAGTTTTTCACTAAGTATCTATTTTATATAATATATGTTGACCAAATTGATACATTTAAATATGTGAGTTTCGATTCTCACTCTCAGAACGGAAATTATTTTTCCCCTCCTCTCAGTAAAAAGAAATAAAATCGTAGACGCAGATGTATTGGCGTCACATTTTATGAATGAGACTGTTTTTATTTTATTTTGTTTTGCTACTTTCGAATATGCTCATGAATAAATATGACTCATGCTGTCTGTGAAAATTGTTTTATAATCTTTATTGGTTAATAACGCCGGAAATCCTTTTGAGAACTCTACTCTGTTTCATATAATCGCAAATAATTTTTTTTTGCCTTAGTGAATATTTTTTTTTGTTTTGATTTTGCACAATACTTCGAGAATTCTTTTAAAAGTTATAAAATAATAGTACATGTAAATAATAATAATAGTACATGTTTTGTGTTATCATTTCTAGTAAACAATATTTTAGTAAATGTGTTATTAACAATTTCCTGTTGTAACGAAAATTTACAAGCAATATTATTTTGATGAGTATTATTAATTAATTTTGTTTATAAGTATTATCTCAATCTGTTTAAAGATACGATTGATACTCATTTTAAACTATGAAACTAAACATTTTTATGTGATCCACATTGAAATTCAATTACAATACATTTTTTTTCTTTTCTTTTCAAACATTGATTCTATTTTGTGTATTAAATTTTACTTGGTAACGTTTCAGTTGAAAATATATACAATTTTCTCTATCACTTTTGTTTAAAGTTAAAGAACATAATGTAGTAAAATTTTTATAATTGTATGATACGACAAAAGTATATAACCAAAAGTGTTGAAATTTTGTTCTTGTTCTTGATGTGCATCTGTTTTTGTATATGATTAGATATTAATTTTGTGCTGGACCTTGTTAGAACTCGCCAAAAGTTTTCTTATTTTAGTTTTAATGCATATTCCTTGCATGTGAATGTAAATATTTTTAGGACATTTTATATCAATTTTCCGTAATCCTCATGAAAGACTACAACTCAATGATCTGTTGAGAAAATACGAGAATAATTTTCAGCTAGGTGGAGAAGCTACGCCATTTATTGAATGACCACCAGGCATGGAAAGAAAAAAACTGCCCATGATTAGATTTGCATTGAATACCGCCAAGAGCGATTCAACTGGGCACTCTGCTGCATTTCTCCAATTCGCACGTGACCTAAGAACTATAGATGATGTCAAACACGACATAAAAGCCGTAATAGAAAATGACAACTTCGTTCCTGAGATTACACCATATTTAAAAAGGTTCGCAAGAACGGTACAACAAGTACGAGAAAGAGTTGAGAAACACCAAGATAAACAAAAACGGTATGCTGATAAGAAACGTAAAGATACTCTAAAATTTGTTCATGGTGACAAAGTCTGGGTTACTCTCCACCCTGTTAGCAAAGGCTCATTGAAGAAAACTAGCAAATTCATGCCTAAACGGGACGGTCCTTATATGATAGTGACTGCAAGGTCGCCAACAACTTACGATATTGCCGATCCCAATGAACCGGACAAAATTCTCGGTAAATATCATGTTTCAGCCTTGAAACCTTATCAAGAACGAAGTAAGTTTCAAACATCAGACCGGGTAGCTCCAGTAGCTCCTCTTAGAAAAAGAGGACGGCCAAGACTTCCGCCACCTGACTTCTTGCCGAGACGGCCACGAAGAAGTCAGAGGGGGAGGATGTAACGGAACTGTGGCAACGTCACCTAGAGGAAACATCAGCGCCACCTAGATCAGTATCCACCTAGGTCACCATAGCCAGTCGACCTCCAGCCAACATAGAGAGAGCGTCTCGATTGAGGATTGTCTTGTTTTTCGTAAATGTCTTAATTGGTTTCGTTATGTTGTCCCCTATGTTATATAACTGTTTGTGTATGTGTTTATGTTTAGTGAATGTCTACAAATAAATAATGTTAAAAGCTAGTCGTGGTAGTTATTGAAGACAAACGGTTATATTTTTATTTTATGCGAAATAAATTGTTGAAAAAAATACGATTAAATTAAATGTTTAAAAATTCATTAAAAATAGAGTTTTAATATTTAGATGAAAACATTAGTATCATTGAAAAGCTAATTTTTTGAGCTTTGACTTGATGCAAAAATCAATTTTGTGATGTAATGTTTTCGGAAGTTATAGCGGAAAAATGTCAAAATTTGACTTATTTTTAATTAATTAAAATTTTAATTAAAAATTCAAAAAAAAAGGGCTCCGAGGTGCACATTTCCGGCACCCAAGGTATACATATACCGAATTTGGTAGTTGTAGGTCGAACGGTCTGGCCTATACATAGCCAACAGATACACACACACACACATATTATGCTTCATTATAAGTAAAGATGACATAACTTTATATATAAGCATAATATAACAGTTTAGGTACACATATATCATTTTTTTTCAAACTTCTAGTAGTTTTTCAAAATTTTGTAATTTACATAATAACTACAATATAGCTGTTGGAGGGTTATGTACTTGTAACATAATTCATTTTTATAAACTTGTACATAAATTTGTAAATTTTAACATTGTTGATTTAGTGTATACCAGCTCCTCTAAATTAAATCAATAAAAAACTGTTACCAGATTTAGGATGAAGTATATTTAACTCAATTTTATATTGTAGAAAGAAACTGTATAAAGTGTCATGAAAATAAATTAAGCATAATATTGAAACAATCTTATTTGGAAAGTAAATATAAAATTTAAAATAATTAAAATTTACATCTGAAAATAATGAAAAAACATAAAATTATTATTGAAACTATTTATTATATTTATATGCTCTCACTGTAAGTCAATACCTGTTTTATTAATGCTTTTTACAGATTACAAACTGTTTACAAAGGCAAAAATGTAATTTTACACTAATGACAAGAATATTGACTTGTAATATTGAATAAGGTTATATTTTAAATATTATTTTAATTTCAATTTATGAAGATAGTAGAAGCAAAGTACAAAATAAAAAAAAAGATTTAGAATGCAAGTATACATTTTATGTTTTGTACCTGAAAATAGTAAAAAATTATATTTTATTCATTATATTTATGTGTTTTAACTAAGTTGAGGCATGTTTATTATTACTTATTGCATTATTATTATAGATTGCCCTCTGCCCCAGAAGTCAAAAATTGTAATCTACAAAAATAGCAAGAATATTATTAACAAGTAAAAGTGGATGAGGTTATTTTTAAAAATATTATTAATAATTTCCTTTCATGATATTTAATAACTGAAAAAAAATTAATTTGCATTTTTCACAGACAAAACTTTTTTTGAGATTACTGTACCCTAAAATCAATCATTACTGTATAATGATAATCCAAAGATAACTCGTCAATGTATTTGCAACAAATTATAGAAACTCTAACTGTGAAATTGAGTTATACTGGGTAAATTTAATCCTATCTTTTATCCTTTTTGTAGCTGATATCTGAAGCTTTAATTCTAAGATTATGTAATCTAGAATTTCTTTCTCTATGCCATAAGTACAAAAAATGCATAGAGTTTATATATGTTGTAAATTTCTTATATTATATATAATTTCTATTTTATATTAATTTATAAATTAAATGCATTTTAACAAATAAATCTTAGTTAAAAATAGTTGTCACTTATTACAGATATTTTTAATCCTTGTAGATATATTTTTTTTAAAATTTTTGTAGCGGATAACATTGACATCATTAATATTTTAATTGGAAATTGGAATTTTAAAAAAATAGGTCTGACACATATCAAATATTCTTAGAATATCACAAAACTTTCTTTCTAAATATGTTTTGAGATTTTAAGATTGTCATTAGATCATATTATCATTTAAATTATAACTTGGAATATAAAATTTTATAATCTGAAATTAAATAAGCTGTCCTTTAACCAAGTCAATACTACTTACTCATTTTAAGTTTTATACAAAAACTTGTTAATTTATTGTTATTACTCTAAAAGTATTACAAAAAAAATTTAAAAAAATTAATTAATAAAAATTATTTTATTTAGAAGTATTGGTGACTTTATAATTAATGAGATTAGATATAAAACTCCCACAAAATGTTATAAATTGAGACAAAATCAGTTCTACAACAATATTAAAATTAAAAAAAAATTCTACAACAATGTTAAGAAAAAAATATTTCTGCAAAAATATTAAAACAAAATCATTTCTACAACAGTATTAAAAATTTTGTTTAAAATAAAAACAAATTTCTTGCTTAAATCGTATACTAAATTGTATACTTTTTTTCTCATATAAATTGTATTTCACATTTCATTATTGATATTAATTGATTTAATCCTTTATGGATACTTTTCCATTAGGGCAACGAAAAATCGCCAAAGAAAATTTTCGAAATTCTCCCTTATTTGGCGATTTTTTGCTTTAAAATCACTAAGAAATTTGGTTGAATTCCACTGTATTTGGCGATTTTTTGCAGTTTTCTGGCTACCGTAAAAGTACCTTTTTATCTAACAGCTTTATACAAGGTGGCCAGAAATAAAACACCCCTACTCTGACCTCCATGGATATCGAACTACTCAGTGTAAAGGCTCAAAATTTTGTACACATACTATTCAAAATATGGGGAAACGGATTTCACGAAAAAAAAATTAGTTCCTGAAATCACCGATAGGTGGCGCTGCACAACTGGAACTATGATCAAAAGACACAAATAATAATAAAAATTAAAATGTTTATGCGGAATGGAATGCTTCCATGCTTCCTTTTTAATTTTTCTGCCCCTTATGGAAAATAAAAATAGTAAAGAAGCTAGAACTTCCGTTGTAACTGCAATTTCATACTGTAACCAGAAAAATTTGCATAAAGCATGGTTAGAAGCCATGTTAAAAGGTGGGGAATGTCATTCTTATTAGTGATGGCTGTCACGCTGCCAGAACGCGCTTTGCTTGTGAAGTTGTTTTACGAGAATAAAGGAAATGCTCCAGCAGCACTTCGAGAGTTTCGCCGACTTAAGGATTTGCGTAAGGGACCATTGCTTCCACAAGCTCTCAGGAGAATGATCGCTCGATTCGAGGAAACTGGACATCTTGGAGTTCAGCCTGGTCGAGGACGCAAACCGGTTCGTTCAGATGTCGTTGAAGATGTTGCCACCGGTATTGTTGAACAGTCAATGGATAATGTTTTAGGCTGCAGTAGTGCACGTGCAGTGTCACGACACTTGGGTGTTCCCTATAGCACAGTGTGGAACGTACTCAGAAAAATGGTGCATTGTTTCCCGTACAAAATCCGCCCTAATCAACAATTGCTGGCCACAGACAGGGAGATGCGACTGACCTTTGCATTGACATTTCTTGCTAGAGTTGAAGTGGATGCATCGTGGCCGTGGCAGATTCTGTGGAGCGATGAGGCCCATTTCCACCTCAGTGGAACAGTGAACACCCATAACTGTCGCATATGGGACACGACAAACCCCCGTACCTTCCAAGAGATTCCACTCCACTCACCGAAAGTTACAGTCTGGTGTGGATTCACAGCCACATTCATCCTTGGACCGTTCTTTTTCGAAGAGGTTACTTCCAATGGCCTTGAGACATGTACCGTGACGGCCAACAGGTACAAAAGGATGCTCGAAACATTTGTTGTACCCCATTTGCAGCAGCGCCAATGCCTTGACACCATTACTTTTATGCAAGATGGAGCACCTCCACACATTGGACTCCCTGTGCAACAGTTTCTTCGCCAACATTTCACCACTGACAGAATAATCAGTCGCGCGTTTCCGACAACTTGGCCATCTCGTTCACCGGATCTTAATCCGTGTGATTTTTGGCTTTGGGGACACTTAAAAAACCTTGTTTATCGAGAACGTCTGATAACCTTGGCAGATTTGAAAGAGAGTATCAGTCTGCATGTGAGAAGCATCTCAGATGACCAGTTACGATCCGCAGTTGAACAAGCTGTCCACAGACTTCACATTTTACATCCTCAGGAAGGGAACCATATTGAGCAGCATTCCCTGCATCGATAACGTCCTTGTTTCATGTATGCTTGGTACTTTCAAATAAAATGTGTTTAAAACGTGTTTTTGTGTCTTTTCAGCATACGTCCAGTGGTACAGCGCCACCTATCGGTGATTTCTGGAACTAAATTTTTTTTTCGTGAAATCCGTTTCCCCATTTTTTGAATAGTATGTCCACAAATTTTCAAGCCTTTACACTGAGTAGTTCGATATCCAGGGAGGTCAGAGTAGGGGTGTTTTATTTCTGGCCACCCGGTATATTGTAATGGCATCTTTTATCTTGTACGAAACTAAAGAGATATATATCATATTGCACCCTCCTTCACATTCGGACTCTATGACATACACGAATGGCTCCCAAAATCTCAAAGTAAAGAACGTGTTTATATAATAGGACATAGGAGGCATTTTAGCTAGAGATCTTAGTTAGAAATTCTTTGCTCAAATAGGTTAATTTCTCCGAGACATCCTGTTATTAGAGGTGTAAGGAAGTCGCCACTTTGTCTCCTGCTGGAAGAGACACAAGATCGAACAATGATACTCCTATCCAGAGGTGAGGCTATTCCTTCTTTGTTGCCCATTGTGTTTCTCCCGTTCTTAGAATTTGAGAAGGACAGATAAGGGATCACACATGTTTTCGGCTCATTAAAGCAGTGAACCGGGTCGAAATACCAGACGGGACTAATTCGTCTGTGGACCACCCCAGCTGGGAAGGGTTCCGATAGCGAACAGCAGATACTGTTTACGACCATTGAAGAAATTAGTGTTTCCTTGAACCCATTAAAGAAAGAATCCAGGTGCGAACAGCGGGGGCTGTGAAGCTTCTGATAAGGGGTGGATGTCTCAGAAATCTTCCCACGACATGGAGGCGCGAGTGGGAGTAGAATGATTGGACAACCGGCATCTCCAGCGCGCCAATATCAGCCTGAGAGGTGGAGCTTCGCGACCGTTAAAAAGGGATTCGAGAAGCCGATCAGGGAGAGAAAGAAGAGGAGAGGAGAAAAGGAGACAAGCTGATCCGGTGGACGAGACGAGCTGTGAGGAGTGCTGAAGAGATACCACGCGATCTCGAGTTGGTTGGCAAGATTTACCGGAAGTAATCCGTAGATCTCTGGAGCTACAGGCAGTAGCCGAATACGCAGACAGCTTGCGAATTCCCGGCCTAGTTGTCGAGCAGACAATCCATTGTAAATATTCCTGTATCTAGCCTAGATGACGTGTTTTTTGTGTGTAAAGCTGTAAATAAACCCTTTGTGTATAACACGCTACCATTTCATTTGACCCGCCCGTGGTCAAGTCTTTACAGAGGCTTATAGTTTCACGTTATAAAAGTATTGATATTGATTTGTGTTGTGGAAAGGAATTCATTTCTGTGTTTGACCTTAGACCAATGTGAAGATTGGTAAGAATATAATTTTTTAATAAATGTTCGTTTCTATTTTCGCACTTTTGAAAATATTGTAATCGTGTCTTTATATGTTTTGGCACATTTCGAGGTTAAAAACAGGGCTGATTTACAATACGATTCATTAGGCATTGGCACTGCTGAAATAAAATAAAATAAAATGGTTACTTTCTCCTCTTAACTGAAAGGGAAAATTTTGCTGTTTGTTTGTTGTTTTTGTTTAGTTTGTTGTTTGAATGTTTTAGCCATGCCACAGAAAAGAAATTTTGGAGCGGAAGCTTCGAAACGCAAAAGGCAAAAAGAAAAAGAAGAATATGTAGATGGATATAAAAATTTACTCAATAAATTTATTATAAACGTTTGAAAAAAGAGCTAAAATGAAAAACGAGTCAGAAAGAGCTGTTGAGCAAACTAACACAGTAAGTGTACCTAAAAGAACCAATGAGCGAATTGAAATTGAATATACACAAGAAGAAAACGTTGAGCAAGCTGAAGTAAAATATGAATTCAAACAAATTAATGAGCGAGTTAAAATAGAATGAGAATTTGAAAAGACCGATAAGTGTGCTGAAACAAAATGTGCCCCCCCCCCAAAAAAAAACACTGAACAAGCTTGAAGTTGAAAATGAATTCGAAGTAATTCGCGAGAGAAACAAAATAGAATTCAAACCTATAAAGAGAGATGAACAAACTAAAACAGAGTATGTACAAGAAAAAGCCGTCAAAGCCAATTTTATGTACCTATGTTTCGTCTCCCTCCTTATTTTTAACACGCAGACACACACACAGAGAGAGAGAGAGAGCTTAACAGAATGAAAAATATGTATCAAGAGTGCAGACTACAAATATAATTGGAGGAGGCGGGGAGGGCATCTAATTGAATTGCTCCTCGGGTTTCTGAAACTCCAAATCCGTCACTGTCCAGTGATTTGATATTAATACTGTAAATTTCGACACTTTAAGCAAACCTTTTTATCGCATTTACAAATTAGTTAGCAAACTTTCTCAAAACAGGAGATTTGTAAAAATATTTCATATATAAGGAATGCGTTATGTAAAGACAAACGTTAAACTTTTTCTTCATTAAATTTTTTTTATAATAATATTTTATCAATAGGCTCTAAAAAATAAATTTTAATTCTCAAAGTAATTAATTTGAATCTAAAATTCTTATTTCTGTTTTAATTTAATATCGAAATTAATTATTTTTCAGAATTTATGAAAGTAGTCCTAACTATTAGTATAAATTCACAATCTAAAAACATTCCAAAGCAAAATTTCATAACCAACAGAAAGCCAGTAAAATTTACTACAGAATTGTATGGACATGATTCAGTAAGATTTAATCAGTCATCTCTACTGAAATTTTAAGTTCTCTCTAAATGAGTCAAACCTGTAACATTTACTTTACTTTTCTTTTTTTCAATTTTTTTAAACAATTGATAGTATATAAAAAAGTATAGTTGATTTCCGACATTTTTTCTTCTATCTAATATCAAATTTTCCCTCCCAAAAGATAT
>JAOUZG010022873.1:0-14154 GCA_026289955.1 Argiope argentata
TTATTCATCCAACCAAGTTCAAGTAGATTTTTTAAGACTTTTATTGGATGCCATTTGACGTTAATACAGTTTTTTGAAACATTAAAAAATCTCCATATACGAGCAACCAAATAAGTAACGAATTCAGTTTGTTTTTTCCCCACGCTAATGAGGTTGGGCTTAACATGTTTTTGTCTGATTATTTCAAACGATTCTGTTTATTTTCTTTATGTTCGATGTATTTAGAAATTAACCGGGGTTAATTAATCGCTTTTTTCGATTCATTTTGAAGTACTTACGAATGAAAATAATAGAAAGAAAATTAAATATTTCCAATCTGTATTACGTTATACCAACTAGTGTAGAAAATTCAAGTATTTTGCGTTGCCACAATTGACTTTTGCTCCTTCACAATTGGTTTTGAAAATTCCAAGCTAGTATAATTTTTTAATTAATTATTTATAGTAACTTTAATTGTTAAACCTGGATAGCTTAGCTGGTAAGTCGTTGGATTCGTATCCTTTGGGCTGCTAATTCAAACCTGCCAGTCGAAGACTCTCCTTGTGTGGTGGACGCTAAATCTGTCGTGGTCAAAAAGTTCTCCATGTGGAGTGTAACACCACTAAGAGTACGTGGCAAGAGGTGATCGTTCTCTTTTTCAAATATAAACTACGATCTGTGGATAAGTGAAGGAAATGCATTAATGAAATCCATCCCTTGAAAAGGGGTTTGTGGCGTATGTGAGATAGAAGTCAGACTTCTGCCCTCTGGTGCTCTGAGGTCACACCCTCAGAAACTACTGGCCACCTCTTTCCATTGAAAAGCGGAACATGAGGACAACAACTTTTTTATTTAATAAAAAGTAGCTAAAATAAAATTTTACCTAAGTAGGAATTGATTTAAAAGTTCTTTTTATATTACTTGTACTTGTCTTTAGGCTATAAAAAGCCTTTTTCCCTAATTGAAATTTTTTTTACCAATTAATTGATAGATTTTAATTTGATAGAAGTTTCACCAATAATTTGTTATGTAGAAATTAAAAATTGTTATTATTTTAGAGCATTTTCATCCCGAACGTCGCTTGCTTGTATAATCGAGAAAACATAATCAGAGTCTTCTTTATTTAAGTACTAGCCGCCTTTGGCGACCAGTCGGTTCGTCAATATTAATGCCGACTAAAGGGTTAAATCATTTTTATATATAACTTGATCTCATAATAAATTTTTCAGCAAAATATTTGAAGCTTCAAATTTCGATAGTCATATAACTCACTTATACTATTATGAAGGTTTTAAACAGTTCTATCTTTGAAGTCCGGATCTCTCTCTGATTTTCTATCAGTGCACGTAAAATTCACTTTTAAATTAAATTGAAAATGATGAAACCTCAATTAATACAACGCTTAGTATTAATGAAACTTCAATTAATACTAAGCATGTCTTTAAATAAAACTAAGAACTGAAAGCAGAATAGTCCGACATTGAAGTTTTATGTTCAATGCAGAAATTGAAACATTATAAATTTTTTTTTTAATATATGAGATCTCAAGGAATTATTCAGCAAAAATTTCACAGGCTTATTGAAACCTTCAGTTTTAAATTTTATTTTTAGATGTATATAAATATTCTCAATAATATTTTTTTAGATTTATAAATATATTTAAAAAAATTATGGTTTGAATTCCTTTGGCCTTATAGATTCATATTTGTAAAATATTCTTAATATTTCAACTTCTAAATAAATAAATAAGCATTTCTATCTTCTTCAAATCTGGCTGATTTATTCAGTACTGAATATTGCAAGTTTAGAACAATCATCATTATCATAATCTAGACCAATTATTCTAGAGTAACCTTGATTGGCTTCTTTGAGATCTTGATAAAGTGATCTAAAATCGCCAATTTTTACCGTAATAGTTATATTGAAATTTTCACAGATCGATCAGCTTTGATGATTGATTTAGTTTATTGGATTTTATTTAAGGACTTTTGTCTCAAGAATTTATTATTGTTTAAGGACTTATTGTTCCAAGAATATTTTGTTAAATATGATTCACAGAGCAGATGATGTATGTAAAAATTTAATTCATCAGCATTTTTTCCCTAAATCTATAATTATATATTTCACTTGGACCAATTGCTAAGAGATTATTTATATCTCCTCCCAAAAAATTAAGAAATTAGATGTCGGGCTCCGATTACAGAAGATGCCTTGTAGATGTTAAGCCATATTTGCCTTAAATAAAATTGTTTAATTGGATTAGTAATATATGTATAGTAAAATATCATAGAAAACGTTTCCATCCATTTATTTTCCAAAATTATCATGTTTCATATTTATTTCATTTTATACAGACACGTGCCGAAAATGACATTTTTATATGTTTAATTTGGAATGATATTTGATTTATTTTTTCTCGTGAGAGAACACGATATTGTTTTGGTAGAAAGTTTTGATGTCTCTGAAATATGCGGGTAAAAATAGTTTTATATGCTTTTACAAATTTTGCATTGATAATTATTACGTATGCTTGTTTGAAAGAAGATGCGTTTTTATTTCGCATGATTCATTAAAATGCGGAGAAAAATTACAATCACGAAGGTGAATTCTTTGATTTGCACAAAATATCTTCTTCACATTGCTTTTTGTTCTTCGTTTCTTTGAAATGACGTCATTTTCAAAGTTCGTTTAAGATTTCTTGCTTTTAACTAATTAATCTCGCTCTCAGAAGATTATCGTTTGGTGCTTTTCTAAAAATTCTTTTTCAGTTTTAATTGTCGCAGTTTTGAAATATATTTTTATTTTGTATTTTTATTTTCTTTAATTCTTTAATTGAATTATTAAATTTGATATTGCAAACGATTTTCACTTGCATTTATTGTTTAAAATATATCACATTTCCTATTTAAATCATTTCATATAATCACGTGATGAAAATTGTATATTTCTGTTTTAATTTTGGTAGTAATTAACCTTTTTTTTAAATCAGAACTTCTGAAAATGTGATGGCGACATTTTATTAAAAGCTGATTTTTTTTGAGATCCTCGAGAAGATAAAATTTTATTATTATTATTATTATTTTTTGCGAAATAAATTGTTGAAAAAAAACGATTAAATTAAATGTTTAAAAATTCATTAAAAATAGAGTTTTAATTCGTAGGTCAAAACATTAATATCATTAAAAAGCTAATGTTTTGCGCTTTAACTTGATGCAAAAATCAATTTTGTGCTGTAATATTTTCGGAAGTTATAGCGAAAAAACGTTAAAATTTGGTTTATTTTTTAATTAATTAAAATTTTAATTAGAAATTCAAAAAAGGGCTCCAAGTGCACATTCCCGGCACTCAAGGTATACATATACCAAATTTGGTAGCTGTAGGTCGAACGGTCTGGCCTGTACGTCGCCAACACACACACACACACACACACACACACACACACACACACACACACACTCACACACACACACACACACACACACACACACACACACATTGTGCTTTATTATAAGTAAAGATAAATAAACAAGCATTCCATTCTGACTTTAAAATATCAATGCATGCTAATATTCCATTTTATACAAATCTTAGAAATATTTACATTTCACATAAATTAAATAACATTTTCAGTTTGTTGAATTATTGATGTTGGGGTTGGTACATTAAACAAAATTTTGAAAAGATGACTGTCAGGTTTTCTCAGAAAACAAAAGATTTCGAATACGCTTCAAAATACGCACGTTTTCATCTAAATTGTTTAAAGCTAAACTACGTCAGCAAACTAAGGTGCGTTTAAACTATTCCATTGTTATCTAAATTATTAAATCTGTGTTTACATTTAGATATCTTTACAAATTCAAGGAGTGTTTGACTTCGTTTCTCCGTTCTATTTATTTGCTCATTTCATGTAGGTATACTTCTTAATTGAAATTAGAATACCTCTTATTAGGTGTAGAGAGAATTGTTATAGAATGAAATCTTAGAGAATAATATTTACTATATATTTTTATTTCTACGATATGAACATAGCTGTTATCTAGGTTACAGTGTGCAAACGAGAATTTAAAAAAATCTTCTGCATATAAATGAATGCATATAAAAGACTTTCCTATTAGGTTTTGGAAATACCAAATGCATCAGGGATTCGTAGCTCCTAATTACCTTTTTCAATTCCTATTATTGGCTCATTCGTTAGTAAAATACTTTTTATTCATCCACTCAGTTCAAATACATTTTTTTAAAACTTGTAGGGGATGACACTTGATGTTAAAGCAGTTTTTTCAAATTTGAAAACTGTTATACCTGAAATCTCTGCAGAAATTAAAACTAATGTTTCAGTTAAACATCCGTTCTTAAATGCATTCATTTATCTCATATGGTTATTTCAAATCAAATCAGTTGGGTAATTGTTTTATTGAAATTGAGAACTTCATTCCATTCACAATTATGGAAGCTGCTTTTCAGTGTTGCATATGTAATGTTGCTTCCCAGAAAGATTGGATCAATCACTGAAAAAACAGTTTTATGGTCAGTTCTGTAGGCTGCTAATCGGGATCCGAGTTAGTGATATTAGGAATTAGCGACTATTTGGCGATGAATTTGAAGATAGATATAATACTGGAAACTTCCTGAATTTTAGAGTTTTAGCCAATAGAAATCCAGATATGGCTGCTTCAAAAGTGATCACTCTGATTCGGATCTAAATTATGATTTGTGGATGAGTGAATGAATGTATGAATGACGTTCGCCCCGTGAAAAGAGTTGTGACCCGTGAGTAGCTAAGACGTACTATTGAAGCTACTGAAAAACAACAGACACTCACGCGGCTTAAATTGATGATTGATATTTGTTATAGGCCTGTAAAGTGCCCTTAGTCATAACAACATTAATGAGGCTTAAAAGAATCTAGTGTTGTTATAAAAAAAGTAAAAATATTTGGCCGAGATTAGAGATTTAAACTATTTTATTTACTTTAAAAAACTTATTTGCGGGTTAACCTAATTAAACGTGAAACATGAAAGCGTGAATAAAATCATGTTTCTTATTGCTATCATATTCTTAATTCTCTTCCATATATTTTAGTTGTGTTTCAAACACGTGTATGTCTCTGAGGTTCAATTACTGCCATCTAAATTGGATTTTTAGTTTTAAAGTCAACTGAGACTGCTAGTACAAGAAATTTCACTACTCTCAGTAAATTAAAATTGTAAATAATGCTAGTTTATTCACTTTAATGAAAAAGAAGAGCTAAGTTCACAACTAAAGTCTTTTAAAGAACTCTTTTTTATACATATTCTGCCATTCTATGTAATGTTTAAAACCTTGGTTAAAAAAAGACCATTCCAGAAAAATAAACATAACATAAGAACATGGAATTTTTAGTAAAAAAATAAAGAAAGAAAATTATGTTTTTCGTAACTTAGTGAGCCATTTTTATTTTCTCGTATACAAAGAGGAAATATTGTAATCGCAGAAAAATTCATTCTCGAAATTTTGACGAATCTTTTCGTTTCAAAATTCTCCGAAGCCGAAAATCGCAATCTTAAACTTCTCTGTTTGTAACCAAGGTACTCAGAATGTTTTGAGCTAGATGTATGGAATTTGGTATGTTCCTCCATACACCTATTGTCTGTACAAGTACTAGTGACTGCAGTAGCTCTTGAAAATGAAAGTCCAGATGAATGAAGTCTGATACACACATCTAGCACTTAGGTTGCAGATCAGTGTCATATTTGAGAACAAAAACCGTGAAAGGAGTTAGCTGCTACCGATCTGCCGTTTTGCTTGTATAGAAAAAGATAACTCAAAAGTTTACTATCAGTCACTATGTATACGCGAATGCTTGTGCACGTGATATCAGAAAAATCCGACAACTACTAAAATGAAATTTTGTTACAGGAATTGCTTCTAATTCTGGTTTAGATTCAGTAGAATAAGGGTTAAAAATACTCAGTCGTTTTCTTAGTTACATTGAGAAGAGCCATGGTTGCTTCGTAGTCCGGTTCCCCGATTCCATCGAAGAACCGACATGCATGTGAGTCTGGCACGTTAAATAGGTTGGGGCCAAATGCCCTACAGCTGGCGTAATGCAGAAGTTTAAAGAAGGGATTTCCAGTTCAGGTATCGTCTTTGTCATCTAACCATGGTTCAAAATTAAAAGATCCTATCCTAATCGGTCCTAAAATAGCCATAGGGTTTGTTTAAAGCTGTATATTAATATAAGTAAATTAACTTGTACTGTTAAACCTAAAATTCTTATCTTTGAGACAGTGAAAATAAAAATAATATTCTGGACGTGCAATTTGTTTTTCGGCAAATATTTGAATTTTAATGCAATATGAAGAGAGATAGAACATTTATGAAAAAAAAATAAGCATAAAATTTTTGAAAAGGCCGTAAGCATCAAATGCCTGTAGAATACAACTTCTCATTAAATTTAATGAGAATTTTAAATAAAATGACACGAAATAATAAGAAAAAAATTAAATGAAATCTACTATCGCAAATTCCAAGTTGTTATGTGAGAACATTATTATATATATTGATAGCCTAGTGATTTTTTTCAAACCGCGTTAAACTGGTTAATAATTTAAATTAGTTAAGACAATTCGGTGAAAATTGGAATTTGGAAATAAAGTAGTAAATTTAAAGGCCGATAAAACGCCGTATGTGACAACTTTCTGCGCTATTTTCTAATAACCCTAAAAAGAAAAACTGATGCCTCAAAAGCCAATTCAATAAGCAATTTCAATAAAACAAAATTACCAATTTATTGTCTACGCATTTTGAGACTTCAAAAACCTCAAACCAAAAAAATCCGGTTCAAATTTGGTAATAAAACATTAAATTGAATTTTTCCCGAAGAATTGACACTTATTTTTTAATAAAATAATTATTTATTTATATAAACATTATTTACAGCCTTTATTATAAACCTAAACTATAAAACACACACACTCAGAATTATAATTTTATGAAATATTTGATTTTGATAAAAGGATTTTTCCTTATAATAAAATTGGCTTATTCGTACATGCGGGTTTTATAATTTCACCGCATATGTAATTTTCAATATTAAATCAAATTAAAAAATAAATTATACTTTTAATTTGCCGTAATTTTAAGCATAAAAAATAAATTTGGATGAAAATTCGCATTTTTTTTTTTACAATTTCAAAAAAGTACATTTTGATTACTATGATATCTTTATTTTCTTTTTATTTTAATCAGATGCCAATTTATAACAAAATATTAACATGTATGCGATGGATATTTATAAGCATCTTAAAACTTGGAGCATCTTAAATGGATTTTATTAAGAACGAGATTTTACATAATTCTAGCGTACGGGTATCGCTGTATTTCAAGATTGAAATCGCTATATTTTAATCAAGACTTGATTAAAATCGCTGTATTTTAATCAAGACACATTAATGAAATGTATAAATGTTGTTGTTGTTACTAATGACACTTACCATGGACTTGCATGCAGCGATTTTCATCCGAATAAGCGTCTCTTGTTTTTCAGTAATCCAACTAGGGCCAAGAGAACGACTTAGCTACATATTCATTACATATGTTTTCACAGCCCCATTTTACTGAGGGAGGGGGGCACTTTCACACACCTCACCCAGAAGAGAACCATGCCCGAACCGGGATTAGGAGGAAGACTCGCTACCTCTTTGGCAGGATACTGATATTTATAATTAATACCCTTTATTTTATGCAGAATGTAAAGAATAATGATTTTGTTGTTGGATACTCTAGAAAAGGATTTGTGATTATTTGATGCAAATATTGTTGAAAAAAAATCCTCAATATCATAAATAATTCATACATAACATAAAAAATTTCAATTGTGAATATAATTCTTAGATTATAGTTTGTTATACACTAAGATATATTAAACAGAAAATTTATAAAAAATTATAAAGGAAAAGAAAAAAAACTATAAAAGGATTTTTTCTTTAAAACAATATTAGTTTTTTTAAAAAAAAATACTAAAATTTACATCAAAATAATTACTTTTTTAAAAGCAACAAATATATTTAAATAGTTTCACTTTTAATTATTTTACTCTTACATTAACACATTAAGGACCGCTCACGAGCTTTCTCGTGTTTCACTCTCATCTGTTGCGGACTGCTCACGAGTTTTCTCGTTTATCTCACTTCTCGTTCGTATGATTATTTTAGAATGTACAGGTTTACCCTAAAACGTGTGGTCCCAGACGTACGTTTTACATATTTCTTAGAGGTCCTTAATGTGTTAATAAAAATTATCATATTAGCATTGAAATATTTGTTTTATTTGAAAAATCTCACCAAACCTAACCGTATATCTTAACTAATAATTGGAGACATGAATTTCCTTACACGGTCAGAGACATTAAGTCAAAATGAATTCATTGTTATTTTTATTTTTCATTTTTTGTAAACCACATTGGCATTTATTTTGGAAACAAAATACATTCTGAAAATAAAGTAATAAAAATATTAATATTACAAGTATTTATTGTTGGAAATATGTTATAATAAAAACATAAACAATCTTTTACTGATTTATTTCGGCTAGATATTAAGGAATTAAGCCAATGTTAATAATAGTTAGACTTGAACAATCAAAAATGAAAAACACAATATTTTAAAATATCATTATAAGAATATTTGTTTACTCTTTTTTCATTGGTCTAATTGAACGCAGTTTTTGAGACATTTTGTTAATGATTCTATTAATAGCAGCAAAAACATCTCAAAAGGATAACTCGGTTATACACAAGTGTTAGCCAAGATACTGGTTTCTGAAAGAATACCTTGAAGGTATCTGCTGATGAGATAATTATATTCAAGAGCAAAACACTAAGTGATAATCAGAGATTACATGACATCAGAAATAACAGGGGATGCATGGATTCATTTTGAATCCCGTTTCCAATTATGGGTTAAAATATTTTAAAACCCTCTCATTCACACAATTTAATAAAACACTTACCATGCCATTATAGCTTCCGTGATTATGATGAGTCATGCCAGATGTATTTACCATCATTAAAACGCTATTTAAACTTTCAAATTCCTTTTCCTTTTAGAGTATCAGCCATAAGAATTAATTTCTTTGGATGATGCTTTCATTCTTGATGAAATTAGGGATTTTAATATTATTATGATGAAAGCAAGATGTATTTACAACATTAAAACGTTATTTAAACTGGCAAATTCCTTTTCGCGAGTCAATCATAAGAATTAAATTCTTTCGATGATGCGTTTATTCTTGATGATATTATGGATTTCATTATTATTATGTTGAATGCAAGGTATGTTTACCATCATTAAAACACGGTTTAAACTGGCAAATTATTTTTTGTGAGTGAGCCATAAGAATTAATTTCCTTGAATTATGCTTTTATTTTTGATGCTATTATAAATTTCATTATTATGGGGGATTCGTGCCAAATGTATTTATCTTCATTAAAACACTATTAAAACTATAAATTCCTTTTCGTGTGCCAGCCATAAGAATTAATTTCTTTAGATGATGTTTTTATTTTGAACGATATTATAGATTTTATTATTATGATGATGAATGCAAGATGTGTTTACAACATTAAAGTGCGGTTTAAACTGTGACATTCCTTTTCATGTGATAGCCATGTGTATTTATTTCTTTGAATGATACTTTTATTTTTGGCACAATTAGTAATACCTGTTCCCATTATTACTAATTGTGTAACAATTGATGTTTACCATCCTATTAATAAACAGCTCCTATTTCTATTCTACAAAATGGACGGTTTCACCAAGCCCAGCAGAGCTAGACCTACACCCTTTAACAAGAGAATAATCCTACCAACTGCTGTATCATCTTTTCCCAACAAAACCAGACATCCCTCATCTCTAAGGAGTCATCCTGCAAAGGCGCCGAAAACGGAGCGTCTGAGAGAAATGGCCTCTTCTACTTCCAAGGAGCGATGGGCATGGAAAAATCATTAAGAATTCACGGGATTGCATGCAAACTAAAAGGCGAGGGACAAAACCAAACAGTGGAGGCCGACGGAGTGGCGCTCATGATACCAGTCCCACACTCATGGGTCTTTTCATGGCGGTTGAAGTCCAAACGAAAGGAATGAAGCAACAAGTGTCTTGCTTTGCGGATGTCGAGTTGATGGTGGTTAACGAAAATAAATTATCGCTTGCCATCCGAATTTTCTTATTCTGTCTCATCCTTTTTGGTAATATACAGAGTCAGTAGAAAAGGCAAAGATATTTTATTGACAATTTGGAATTATTTATGTTCGTTGTATGTAATTTTTAAAGTTTTTTGGCATTTGTTTGGTACATTCGATATTAATTTCCTTTTCTGTTTCCGAATAATTTCTTTTATATTGAAAACAAAGTAATTGCTTTTATATCATATAGGAATATGGTGTTGTTTTGGTTTAAGGTTTTTGAAGTCTCAAAATAGATTACCAGAAAATAAAGTGCAGGATCTTAACAAATTATCAAACTTATATATAAATACAATTTATTCTAATTTTAAATGTAATTAATTCAAATTTTTTTGTCTTAAATTATTTCCGAGTAACTACTTTCCAAAATGTTATTTCCTGATCCATTAATAAATCTATTAATGCATGAGGTCGGCTTTCTCGCACAGAGGTAGCGCGTCTTCCTCGTGTTCTAGGAGTCCCGGGTTCGAGTCCCGGTTCGGGCATGATAGTTTTTCTGTGAGTTATGTGATTGTGCCCCCCCTGTAAAAAGGGGCTGTGCAAGCAAATGTGGTGAGTGAGTAGCTAAGTCATACTCTTGGCCCTAGTTGGCGCTACTTCACAAAGCAAGAGACGCTCCATTCGGCTTAAATCTGCTGCTGTATCAGCAGGGGGCTTGCCAATGGCATATATATATATATATATATATATATATATATATATATATATATATGTGTGTGTGTGTGTGTGTGTGTGTGTGTGTGTGTGTTGCTTAAAAAAGATCTTTAAAAAGAAATTTGCACTAGTAAAAAAATTCTATGAAGATCAATAATTTTTTTAATACAGTAATTGCAGAAAAAATAACTCTAAATTAAATACCTACGTAATTATACCGTTTCTATAGCAAATTCCTTCTACTCATATAAAAACAAATTTTTTTACGAAACTAAACTGGCAACTTTTTATTCATGATTTCTGCCCTAAAAATAATTTCAAATGCAATATTCATTTTCGATAAACAAAGAAAAGAATAAAATAGTAACTAGCCTTTGCCTTTTCAACACAGAAACTTTCTTACTCTATCTTTTTTTTTCTGATTTAAAACTTCAAAATCTTTTACACCTGTATATTAAAAATGATATAAATCACGGCCAAATTTACATAAAAAAAGAATTAAAGCATGAAAAAACCTTAGAAAGTGAATTTTTTTCAGTCAAATCGCAAGAAATTACTTTTTTGATATGAGTTAATGTCTTTGACAGGCTTGATTAAATTTCAACTTCAAATGTTTTGCACGTATTTTTTATAATTATTTAAAATATCGAAAAAATATTTGTTTCAAAGAATATCAAGTGATGATATTTAAGTTAATTAACTAGTTGAAAAAAACATGAAGCAATGCATAGATGTCACATAAATATGGAACTTCTTTATTTATAAAATACTTTTAAATTTATTAATTTCCCTCAACAGTTTCCAAATATCGTGTCATAAAAACTTGTTTTTATGCATTTTTTATCTCTTTAAATCGACTATTTAAATTCTATTTCGTTATTTTTCATTTTCATTAACAGCTAAAGCATTTTTTAATTATAAAACGAATTTTTCATTTCAAAATAATTGAGACATTTTTAACTTTCGTTAAATGCATCCTTCCTAAAATTTGCTATTATTACACATTCAGTACATCAACATCTAATTTTGAATTTAAAAAAATGAACGAGTCATTTTATTGATGTTGGCAAATTGCCTGTTTCTTGCCATTTTTTTAAAAATAAAGGATGTTCGAAAATTAATCCCAGACTTAAATTTGCCACCATTTGTGAATTAAATGTTGACAACCCTATTTAAAAATCATTTGATAAACTATAGTTTAGGATTAGTGAAAATGGAACGTTACACAACAAAACAAATTGTTAAATAGTATTTATTAAAAAAATAAAGTTTGGGAATCACGGTTATAAAATTTGAAAATTGGCCTCCTAGATCGTGCGCTTTAACACTATTGCATGTATTTTATCTCGGTTATTTGAAATGGAATGTCTTTGTCAACAAGTCCACAAGCAAGTGTGCATTGAAGAAGGAAATTCAAATCTGCACCAACGAATTCCAGTCACATTTGTGAAAAAGGAACTTTGGAAATTTTGACACCAAGACTAAAAATTTTGACTTTGCTGGTGTATGAGCCAGCAAAGCTACGAGTGTTATTTGCCCCTATGTGTTATTTCATACATAACTATGTCTTGTAAACTTTACGATTCAATAAAAATACAGCAATTTAAAGAGCCGGTGTCCTGCCCAATTGTGGCAACTCAAAATGCTTAAATTTTCTACGCAAGTTGGGGTAAAGCAATACAAATTAGAAATTTCTAATTTTCTTTATTCTGTATTATTTTAATTCGAAAGCACTTCAAAGTGAATCCGAAAAATCGATTAATTAACAGAATTTAATTTTAAATGCATCAAACATGATGAAAAGAAACAGAAACGTTTGAAATAATCGGCTGAAAATATATCAAACCTTACATCATTAGCTTGTAAAAAAAAGCAAACTGAATTAGTTACTTATTTGACTGCGGGGAAATGTAGATTTTTGACGAGAAAGTTAGTCTTTAATTAATTAATAAAAAATTAATGAATTAAAAATTGAAAAAACTATATTAACATGAAATGTCATTCGCTACAAGTTTTAAAAAATTTACTTGAATTTGATTGAATGAATAAAAATATTTTATTAACGATTTAAAATTTGAGCAAGATATATATATTTATAGAGAGAGTGTGAGCTAGTAGTAGAATTGAAAAAATATGACTGTGCAAGCGAATGTGATGAGTATGTAGCTTTGGTCCTAGTTGTCGCTACTTCAAAAACAAGAGACATTCATTCTGCTTAAAAACGCTGACGACCGTCAGCACGCTTGTTCGTGGCAAGTGTCATTAGTTACAACAACACAATTTAAAGAAAAAACTTGGTTCTTTATTTAATTCAAATCTTACACTAACACTTTGTTCTGTCGTTCAATGCTTCGTTTTTACTAACCCTAAGCTATCAGTTATTAAATGGGTTATTTACAAGTTTTCTTATAGTTAACTGTTCGATTGGTGGCAAGTTCAAATATCGCGTTAATTTTGGTATATACTTTATTAACTAATTTTCTAAGCAGAGATTTGTAAAATATATCCTGAAATCGATTCAGACGACTTTCCCAGTTTAAAAATAAACTGATTGTCAAAATTTCAGGTTTAATCCATAAAATGAGTTTCATTGCTAAATAATTGGTAACTTCTAATAATTAAATAGAACTACCGTTACATTTCCTCTCAGCAGATTGAATTTGTCTGTAGGGAATGCTTTGAATGAATTAGGCAAATTAAGCGAGGAAAATGTTTGTGCGATTTCGCACCTTTAAATGTAAATAACCTTTTAATTCCACCTGAGAAAATGAATGCTTGTTCGTTAAAATAAACATTTTATAATACATTTTAACGAATAAATAGCATCCAAACAAGTTAAAGCCTACATACTCGCTAACATATTGAATTAATGCTTTGATCAAAACTCTGAAATGGCTGTTGTTACAACGTATTTCAAATAAAACACTTTGAAACAACATAATTGCATGTTTGTCAAATAGTTGTTATGATAAGTATTGAATGCAGTGTTTGTGTATCTATAGTTATATATATGTTTAAAGACAAATTCACAATTTTTATTCCATTCTAATTGTTGAATTATTACGTATAGATATACTTATTTTTAATTAAATATGAAGTTTAATTAGCATGAGAGAATACTTCGAATGAATTGCTTCATATATTTTTTACGGAAAATTGCTTCTCGACTTATTTAAGTGGTTAGAACCTTTGGAAATTGTAAAGATCTTCCGAATTTTTGAAAACTGAACCTTTGAAAACATAAGGCGTTTTCTGTATCTTTGAAAACAAATGTTTAGACAAAATGGTTGTAATTT
>JAOUZG010022883.1:0-33959 GCA_026289955.1 Argiope argentata
AATATAGATAATTTATATACTGGTAGAAAACAATAACTTTAGATTTTTATATTTTTAAATATATGACGCTCAAAAGCGTCAAAAAACAATTAAGACTAATTTCAACTTAAATTGCTGTCATAAATCATACAAAACAGGAATAATAAAGAGATTAGTAATAATAAAAAAAGAATATAATAGGGGAATAAAAGGAGATCTATGATCGCAAAATACAAGCTATCATATAAGAATAAAGTTTTTTTTTGTTATTATGCGCCTTAAATAATTAACAGTTTAAACCGGTTTGAAACAATCACGACTTCCTCTCTCTCTCTCTCTCTGTGTATATATATATATATATATATATATATATATATATATATATATTGCGATTGTGCGTCATGGACGAAACGACTGTTTTTCAGGTGTTTCGATTGAAATCAGGTTGCCAATAAAAAGTTTGAATATTTTTTCTTTGCTTTTAATTTTTAAGGTACATTCATCTCAGGAATAATTCTAAGATTACTACGAATTATTTAAATGGTTACACATCAAGAAATAAATTTTCAGTTCAAAATATCATCACAATTAACATAACTTTTAAATTCCACATATTTCGGATGCGTATAAATAACATCAATTCAGGGCTCTGGGCTTTTCGAGCAGAATCCTATGCATTAAAAACTATTATATTTTCTTCACTGAACTTTGAATCCTAAAGTTATATGGCACTCGAAGAATATTTGATCTGATGCTTTCAACGGCGTTTCAGTTGAGAGCGTTCGGCAGATTTCATGTTCGTATCCGGCTGGCAATGAATAGTTTTATATAAATTTTCTTCTTTTTTAAATTTATACTGCAGATTAAATTTAAGGATACTTCAAGTTAATGTTTTGGTTATATTTTCGAAACCAAATTATCTGAAAACAGTAGAAGAATTAAGAAATTCGCAAGGTAATGAAGATGAAGCTAGAAAAATGTGTGACTAACGATTCATAGATCAAAGCTTTCCGCATATCGTAGATTCCAATCAAAGAAACGATGAACGATTTTATATATTTTATGTTGATTTTAGATTTTTTTTGTACATGACCCTCCATCCGAATTCTAAGTTTACGCCGAAATATAAATGATAATTCTTTTAAAAAATAAATTTTAAACTCCAAATATCAGTAGAAATAAATATAATTAATTTCTCATACCACACATACGCCGAAATCATTCCGATTCATAACATTGTGCTTTTACAACAATATTCTCACATCTTTCAAATGCTCTTCCATCGCAGGTTCCAATATGAGCGATGATGAATGGTTATATATATTTTTTTCTGTTTAAAGGTTGCTACATATTCTTTAAATAGTTCTTATTCCAAATATTCATTTTTATCTCAAAACATCAATATAAATAATTCTATTATTCAATTCCATATCTTTCGCACGTGTTTAAATCACTGAAATTCATAACATTACGCATTTCGACCAGAATCAAATACTATTTATAGTTATGATTTTTTTGAAAAAAAATTTGAATTTTAAACTAGACAGCTCTAGAAAAATATGCCAATTCGATGACTCAAAAGTTCAGATAATTCTTAGGATCCCAGAATTGAATATGGAAGAGGATGAAAAGTTTTAAATTTTTATGCTGCACTACACTAATCCCAAATTTACGCAAAAGTATTAAAATGATTATACATTCAAAAAATAAATTATCTAAAAATATCCACATATTTAAAAATTCTTTGAAATCCTCATTCTGCACTTGCGCTAAAATCGCATGACGTTAAATGTAGATGGCACTCGAAAAAAAGGCACGACTTCTTTAATTTACCAATTTAGAGTAATTTGTAGTTCATAAATTCGAATTTGGAAGACGATAAATCGTTTTATACTTATTTTCTACATATTTAATTATTTTTAGTATACTATACTCCAAAATAATTATGAGTATACTAGAAACTATGATGAGGATTATACAATTTTTTTAATTCCTCATACGGCGCAAGCGCAAAACTCACTGCAATTTGTAAAATTGTTCTTTTAGAGATTTATTCTGTATTACTTCAAATTACTTTTTATTTGAACTTAGAAACTTGACTGCATATTTCGCTCTAAGAAGGCTTGAATTTATAAATTAACCGGCATTGCTTTTTCGGAGAGTTTTTCATATTACAGGTTCGAATCCGATAAATAATGAATATGTTTGCATATTTGTTCTTCAATTTCAATTTGTTTTATTCATTACAAGGAAGACTATTTCAAATTTAATATAAATTATTAAAATTAATATGCTTGCAAAAATGAATTCAAATTTCAAAATATCGATATAATTAAGACAATTTTTAAATTGCTCAACTGTCACATGCGTTTAAATCCCTCCAATTGATAGCAGTGTGCTTTTCGAATAGAATCCCATCTTATTTCAAACTATAATTTTTTAACCAACTTCGAAGCTTAAATGTAGATGCTTCATGAAAAATATACTTCATCAATTTACTTACCAGTTCAGAGCATTTTTCAGATCACATGTTAGAATCTGGGGAAAAATGAATTCTTTAATCTATTTTTTTTCATTTTTTAAATATTTTTTTACGTATCAATTTTTTTAAAAAATCAAATGTTTCTAATTCCTGTGAAAATGTTTATACTTCTGAAAAAAATTTCCTCAAAATATCGATAGAATCAATACAATTTTTAAATCCCCCAAGTTGCGCATGTGCCGAAAACGCTCTAATTCATGGAATTATATTTATTAACACGAATCCCATCCCTTTTCTAAACAGGGTTTTTAAAACTAGCCTCGAAGGTTAAATGTAGATGGAGCGCGAAAAAGATTTGGCTTCGTTGCTTCAACAGTTCAGATTAGTTCACATTTCACAGGTGCGGATTCAGAAGACTATGAAATTTTTATCTATTTATGTCTCGTATTTAAATTTTTTGAAATCACGTGTCATAGCTTGACACAAGTGATGGCACTTTTCTTGTCAACACAAATCAAATTTAATGCATTATTACCATTATTGTATATTACGGATTAAATGATTGATTGGCTATTTATATATCTAGAATAAAATTTGTATTAAAGTTTAAATTTATTTCTTAGTATTTCTGATGTAGTAACTTATGGTCCTTTACAAGACCGCTGTTAGATCTGTCAGTGATTCAAGCCGAATGAACTATTTTTTAGTAACGCCAACAAATGCCAAGAGTACGAATTAGTTCCTTCATGATTGGCACTCGCTTGCACAACCCTTTTTTTGTTGGGGAGTCACAGACTAAACCCAGAAAAAAAAACCATGCCTGAACCAGGACGCCCATTGGAATTACTGCTGACACACATTTGATATAAAATATATTTTGAATGACTTACTTTTACATTTTAATTATAAATGTATTTTACATTAAAGTAATTTGCTTTATTCCTTGTGATTTTATTTATTGTTTAAATGCATTTACATGCATTATTACAGCTTGGGCAGAGCGAAGCTGAATTACTTCTTTGAATTTTAATATTCAAAATTTTAGTGAGATGTCTAATGAACTAGAAATTCACTATTTCCTTATTAGAAAACTTGAAACTTTTGTTTGTTAAATAATTAAATTTAATTTGAAAATTTTTGTATTTAAATAATGTCGTACAACTCGAGCACATTTCACACTGGTCAATGCAAAGCAATTGCAAAGAAATCTCAGTCCGCTCACATTCTTACGGCTGACCGCACGAATCAATCCCAAAGTGCGGAAGAAGCAAAAATGTTAGATCATAAAAGGAAGATGAGTGTTTAATCAATAAGAAATATTTCTCACAAATCATAATTTCCACCTAATTTCAATGACATTTGGTATGATCGCTTTCCAACAGGAAGATAATTATCGATTTTCAATCAATTACTGACAATTTTCCAATGCTATCAGTGTTTTGAGGAAGGAAAAGCGACTCAAAGAATTAACCGTTTTCAGTTATATCATCCAAAAAGAATCATAAAAATAGCCTGAACTAATTTGAAACTGCAATATTACAATAAATCTTTTACTTGACACGGGAAATCTTTAAGCCGAAATTTATTAAAGTTATTTAACACAAAATTAAGGCCTCACAAAACGAATGACAACCACACCACACAATGTTAAAGTTAACCGATCCGACCTATTGCAGTGCCCACTCACATTCTTTTCGAATAATTTCCTCAGTCGACAGCCTTGCTATTACTTTGATAAACCGTTTTATCTTTGTACAGCTCCCCCAATATAGTTAAAACATCCTTTTAAATTCAGTTTGAGACAAAAATTCGTTTTTCCTTCCAAACCCTTCAATTGCAACTTTTGCCTACAGCGAGATTTTTTTAAAAAATGGGGTTTTTTTAAACATTCACAGCAAAAAAAATTGCTTTTTAATCGAACGTGCAGAGATTTATAAAAAAAATTGATGCTACTGAAACATTTGTCGGATCAAACAACGTTCCATTTAAAATAAATACACTCCCTATTAATAATCCGACATTTAGAGATAACAATATTTCAAGTGCACTACCCGGACGTTCAAGAGGTTAGTATAAAATTTAATCGAATTTTACTGGACAGTATACCTTTAAGGAAAAACTAAAAATTCAGCTTAAAAATAATTTATCATTTTTACTTTCAAGTATACGAAACATTAAGTACTAAAATCCTTTTTGAAAAAATTCGAATTTTAGATTTCGAGGAATCTTAAAGTTTTTGAAACCGTCTCTGTAGTAAAGAACTTAAATAAAAGTTGAGCTATAAAGATGAAATTTGGTATATAGCCTTTCCACCAAACTTATAGATTCCTGCCAATTTTGAACAAAATCCACCCAGAAGTCTGTATATAAGGCTATTAGAATATATCTTAAAACTACGCAAAATTCGATACGCAGTTTTATCATTTCTAGCATAGACATTTATGAAATTTTAGCCAATTACAACAAAGTGTTGATCACCTATCATTCGGTACTTTCAAAAACTTGCAAACCTAGTTATTTAAAAACACAGTGAACTATATATATGTTAGATTTTGTGGCTATAGTTGGTACTCAGTGTCAAATTTTGGTGTCAATGGAGCGGAATAATTCGGTCTAAAATACATTCAATTTTCGGATCATTTAACCTCATGCCAGGAGCTCATCACCAAATTATGCCCAATTATGACACGATAGACTCAGTTAAGAGGGTAATTTTGCGCCAAAGGTAAAGAATTTGTAGTTATTGTACACCAATATTACGGAAAGCGTTTTGTGCTAATTTTATATAGTAGAGTATACGAGAGAGTTTGAGGGAAACCATTCCCACCGGTTTGTAGCATATTTAAACTTTTTCAAAAGCATAATTTGTAGAAAGAGATAAAGAAAGGCAGAATGCCATTGAACTGATAAATAGGGGGGGGGAGGAAGAGTGTGGACGAATTCCATAATCATATTAAATTTTTTTGAATAGCATATTTTTAAAACTGACCAATAGGCATTAAATTTTTCCTAATCCATACTTCACACAGCCTGCATCAAAAAAATTTGAGATTGTGAATTTTCAAAATTCGCAACAATATTTAAAGATGTACTATTAGGAATATTCTTAATTTAAATAATTATTTTCTGTTTTTTAATTATGTATGCGATTTTAAACTAACGGCGAGTCACTGAGCCCTCTTCCGATTCTGTAAATTTTGAATCGATTGCGAATTCGAACAAACTAGAAAGCATCTGGTGCAGCACTATGCTCAAACTTTTAAGTCTCAAGCTCCACAGGACATTAGCCTCCGAGGCATCTCAACGAAGAAATAAAATTGTAGAAATACAATTGTATATCCATTTGGAAACATAAGTAAAATTGCTTTGGGCATGATTGATAATTTCTTAAGTGAAATCTAAAATCTTCCCTCTTAAATTGAATACTACTTAACTTTAAGTTACAGAATTTCACGAGTGCCAATAATGATCGCTATTTTGCCAGCCGATTTGAAATTTTGTAGATGAAAATTGTGCAAGTTATAAATAAAATAAGCTTAAATGTACTGATAATACTTTAATTCACTAATAATTTCAAGAGTTGTGTGATAAACGTTTTACCTGATACTATTACTTTTATAAAAATCATGCGCATATATTAACTATGGATTCAATACCGATTGAAACCTTACGTCCAGGCAGCAAATTTAGGTACAATGAGATCTTGCACCTAGGACCATTTGTGGGATTTCTTAAATACTTTAAACAATTTATTTCCTTTTAAATTGATTTTAATTTAAGTAATTAGTGTAACTATGCGTTAAACCCATTTTACAATTTTAAACCTGTCAACAACTTAATAATTGTCAATGAAAAATAAAAAGCAGCCCTGATATACAGAACTTCCTCTGTAGTCTTCTCATCAAATTCTTAGGCATCTATAAACAAAATACACCCAAATAAAGCATGGCTATCCGATTGACTCAATAAAAACTAACACAATTACAAATTAGGGGAGCTACATCGACAAAATTTGGTAAAGATTTATCGAACACATTGTCGAAATGTCTGAAATTCGGAATTATATCCATTAAAAGGTAACAAATCTGCCGGGATAATCTTTCCCACGAATATAAGCGTGATAATCCAGAAATGCAACGATTCGTTGTTTATCAACTGCAGGCCATTAACGCGTTTTGTAGAATATGTCAGACACCTTCCTGCATACTCTAATGCACTGTATGAATTAAATATCTTCTAAATAATAAATAATTTCAATACAAAAAATTTCGGTATATAATTTTGCACCCAGGAGAAATGGTATTCCATTAAATAAATTGTAGAACTGCGAACTTACTGAAGTATTCACAAGATTTGAAACATTCAACAATCATCATGGCCTTCGCGTTTTTATTTTTTTTATCATAGATTGCAATAAAAATAAAAGCTAATTTCGCTTTAAAAAAAACTAACTAAAATCATTATTTGCTTCTATTTAACGATTTCCTTAAATGATGCACCATATTGAAGCCATTCAGAAAAATTAGTTTAATGCAAGAGTTCACATACCGTAAGGTATTCAGGAACGATTGCATTCCCGAAGCAGCAAACTAAGCGGCCATCCACTATTTATAAGAAAGTGCCCCAGTAATCAAATTCGCATCACCAATAAAAAGTTTGGTCAAAAATCTTCGAAAATTTCTATATTTTCGACCAAATAAAACTCTTTAAAAATAGATATTGATCAGATACTTGATGACTTACTTTGCAAGAGTTACAAAATATATTTTCGGGAATAAGATTACATTTCCAAAAAAAAAAAAACACCCGATTATTAATTATAGTTAACTTGATTTCATTACGATGTAAAATAGAGAAATAAATCTGGGTTTGTTTTTTCATCCAAAAATTTGACGCAAACGTAACACAGCCCACCTATTTGCTTTGAAAAGTCGATTAATATGATGTCAAGTCTATTTTAAAAGAATCTGAACAAACAGTGAATTAAGTCTTACTTAAATTTAAGGAAAAGAATTCTCTTCTTCATTTTTTCAATTCAAATTAAAAGTTAGGAAGCTTATTTTTATGCATTTCAGAAAAGAAAAAATTTTTATTTTAATTCTTCCTCGCACCATTGAATATACTACTATAACTACGCATCCAATGTCTCAACCAACCGTCCATTATCCATTAAAAAGTACTAGTCAAATCGATGAAATTGTTACGATTGCTCTCTTTTCCCCTCCTTACATTTTGTAATTATATCGAAATTAATACAATCGAATTAGACTACTTGTTCAATTCATCTTACCTGCATGCAATTTTCATCCTTGCGCTGAATTTGAAGCTAGGTGCAATTGACGAGGCCTCAGTTTTTCCGTACGAGTGAAAATGGTATAAATTTGTTTCCCACGATTGTTAAGATTTTAAGTTCATAGAAGCAGGTCGATTCATAAATAAATTTATTTTACGGTGCGTGCGCGTTTTTTTTTTTTTTTTTTTTTTTTTGTGAAGTGACCTGTAATTAAGAAAAATTATTCATTATGTAACATTTTAAGTCAAACTTTGCAAGTCGCATAACAAACTATTTTGCCAGTTAGTGAAGCGGTTATTTTATGTAGGAAAAATCGCATATCACAATCAAAAAAATAATTAAGTTGTTTTATTACCTTCGTTTTGCTTAACATATGCCCCGTTAAAAAATATAAAAGTTTTATAAGTTACTCGTCTTACAGTTTTTATATTAACTATACTAATGAACTGCTTACTAGATATCACTCTTCACTCCGTTAAACCAGCATACAATGACTAACTGAACAAAATGCCCAGCTCTCGATTAGATTTAGCATATCGAATAGTTTAATATATTCCGAATTAAGTTTGCTACAGGTGAGAGGATGCTCTAATTGAATTGTTAGTTGAGGCAATTTAGTTTCGCCTTCATTGACTTTTCTGGTCAAATGAATTAAATTTTACCTTTTAGCGCCCTCTATACTATAGGGAAACGCAAAAGAATGAAATAATCATGCAACGAGGGTCATAATAGAGGTGCAATTAGCCCCCCTTTTTTTAACTACAATATTAAAATGTGCGATATGCATGCGAGGATTGCCAATAATGCATGGAAACATGAATATAGAGATTCGCACATTTTAAATAAAAGAATTGTGTTGGAATCCAACCTTTATAGAATATTTTTTTAAACAATTTACAAACAAGCCACCTTTTAAAGTGACTAATCACAGTCAACCTCGGAATACAAACGGTTTAGTTTTATGTGGTGAACAAAGATCGATTCCCCCCGGCTGAATTCAAAAATTTATTTGTACTTCAATTACGACTTATTTTAATTGATATCAACAGATTCTTTTAATCTTCTTAATTAAACCCAATATTAGAATCGAATGCATGCAGAAAAATAAGCCATATTATAACTATGCATACCCAATAAAAATTCAAGTGTGTGCGGTTAAGACAAGGTCAATTTTGAAACGTACCCAATTTAATAGTAGTAACAGACTGCAAGCCATTATTAACCCCTACAATGATGACACGCGCATCGAATTACTGAATTTTTATTTTTAAGTCTGCAGGTAAGCCACAGATATAAGTATCTAAATACAAAGTCAATTCTAAACGCTTTAATATCCCAATTATTCTACCCATTACTAAAAAAATCGTGACAAATAAATAACTGAAAGAGGAAGTTAAATAAATTTCTTTATCAAGAAGTAAATCCTGGTCAAGCCCGATCGATAACTTTTATTTAAAGATCTGATCCCAGTAACCTTATTTTTACTTTCTTGGATAGAAGATTCATCACGATTCGAACAGAAAATTGATAAATTTACTCGACTTAGTTCTCCCCGAATACAAATAACAGTTTCGGAAAAACTATATTCGAGTTGAGGTTGCCTGACAAATGCTCCGAGATTCAAGAATAATATTTAGTATATTTTCACCCTAAAACCGCAAATTCTCGAGCGAAAATATTTACTAGAAAACTCTCTGCGACTGTTCCGTTCGAATAAAAAAATTTTTGAAATAAACAAAGAGAGTTAAATGAATATATCTCGGTATACAGATTTAATGTTCATAGTTTAGAAACCTACCAACTGCACCAATAGTCGATCTATACTTCGCTAAACGTGTAGAGAGGGTACTCAAAAAGCGCCATTGTAAAGAATTAATTTAGCATGTAATGATTTTAAAAAAATTACAAGTGCAATTGGGTCAAGCTATGTTTCAGTTTATTCTTAATAACAAGCATGAACCGCTGATTCAATATCGGGATATTATTAACAGAGATTAATCTGGAAAAAAACTCAGTCATGTAAAAAGGCTAAATCCCCGGCCATAAGTAATTTTTCATCATTATAGTAAGTCACTATTATGCAAGATATTCTTTGTTTTACACAAAATCCTCAGTTACAGAAATAACGGATTAATAAAAATTCAATTACAGCTAGCATTATTATTTCTATAAAAATTTAATTGAAATTAAGTTTAGAATACTCATTAATCATTATATGGAACATAGTTAAATTGATAGATTTAGGTTGGGTATTTTATTTTCATTTTTAATTTTTGTATTAAATAATTTTGAAATATAATTTATAATTGCACATTAAAAGTTATTTCAAACCAACATGCGCATAGTTGAGGGTAAATAAATGGTAAACATTATTAAATAAATTAAGGTTTTACCATAATTAGCGAGGTATTATTTTTAAATTTGCCGCAGAAAAATCATTTTAGAGTACAAATTTTGATACAAAACCAAAGATCCATTGCTTTTATAAATTCCCTTTTAAACTATTAATTTTATTTTAAAAACGAATTTTATTTTCAAAGAGAAATCGTAGATTTCAGCGTAAATATTTTACTATGGACACCTAAGAATGTACCTCTGTGGTGTAGTGTAAATGAAAGAACACAAACAACAACGCGCCCCTACTGACCGCACATCAGTCGCGTACCAGCTCATAAGACGGCGTCTGGATGCGAGAGATGCGGGTTCGTGAAAGATTGTGGTGGCCAAACCTTCCCCCCCTTCTTCGGGAGGGAGGTGAATATTTTTTTTTCTTTCATCAGTTACAGAAAATTAAAAATAGCATTCCAACAGCAAAGATGAGACAAAATTTAAGCAGTTTGGCATTTAAAAGATTTGATAAAGTCTCGGTTGGCTTCAAATCCAAATTATTCAGTGCATGCTGAAATCCTACGAGCGTTCTCTCGTCGAAAGCTAGTTTCAAGAGAGCAAAGAAATCGACAGCCATCAAGAGTTCAGCCGGTAATGTTCCGGGAAGATGAATAAGCTCAGCACTCTCCCCTTTTCAGAGATCAATGGGAATGGCTTAGTGATTGCCAAAATCAGTCCAGATTTCTTGAAGAATTCTTCATTCAACAGGACTTCCATTCATCTTTTACTGCTTTCCAAGGTTGAATTGCGTTTCCGTTGGCAGCCTCCCAATCGCATTTCATCCACTCCGTCGTATTCGCAAAGAAAAAAAAGTAAAAACAATGAGTATAAAAAAATGTTAAGACAATAATATATTGACAAATAAAAGAAAATAGCAATAAATTTGCTTTAGATAGATAATTTCAGAGGGTGCTTTACCACATAATCACCAAAGGCGCGCTGCACCAGTCAGCAGTCGATTGTCATAATAAAAATGATGCTCGCGTTCATCTATTCAGACTGTTTGCAGGAGCAAAGCATTTAGAAGATGATTATTATTCTGAATTATTAGATGCATCTTTTTCAGATTGTTTAGAGGATATCAGATGCTTTATATTGTTTCGCTGCTATGAGTTACGGCTGAATGTTTTGACACGCGCATCTGAGAATTTCTTGCCACCTCAAATGGTTAAGCGATGGCAGTTTTATTTTTGCAAGATATTTCAGTTTTTTTACTTACACATATGAAAAAAAATCAGCAATAAAACCAATTCAAATGCACTACCTCTTAAGAATAGCAGCAGCATTCATTATACATCCTTGCATTCTTACATTCTGTAATCTAACGAATTTGATTTGGACACTCGAACGAGTTTGATTAACAGACACAATTTCGAAGTAAATATATATATATATTGGCGACATGCTTACATCTCGAAATTACTGGCAAGAAACTATGTAATATTTCCACTCATTAAAAATAATTGTAAAGGAGTATCTAATACAGGGATACATCATTATCATTTCGTCGATTTACATTGACAAAAACTAGTTTCAGAAGTAGTATATAGTTGGTTCAAATGATTCATTTTTAATCTTCACGATGACAGAACTTGATTCATGAGGAGAAAACCATTAATTTTTAGCTTTTGAATAATAATAATATGCAGAAAGATAATCCAATTTTTTGAAAAGAATATTCAACTTCGAAAAATTAAACTGTTTAATTCTGCTATCAATTCCTATATGTTTTCAAATTTTGTATATAGCTATTTTTATTTTTTCTACTGTAAATATTTTGGTATTTAATAAAAATCATGTAATATGTCCATCAAACCGTTTACTAAACAGAAGGTTTGCGGATACAGCTGTATGAGACGTGGTCCTGTTCTATAACAAAAAAACTAATCAGAAATATTTTAACACATTTCATTTGGAAGGCGTAAATTTTATTGTTTTACAACACATACATGTTGCAGAAGATACTGGTTTAGAATTTAATTTTTAAAAAATATCATCTTTCAAAAAGAATTAAAATATCCCTTACACATACAGTCGTCTATAAAAAGGAAACCAAGAGGTACACCAGAACATTATAGAAAAAGTAGGAGAAAATGCCATTAAAATGCATGAAAGCAAAAAAAACCGTTGGCAATAAATGGGGGAAACTCTCAGAAACACAGAAGAGTTCTTTATGAGACAGTAATTGAGAAAATGCTTGCTCATGGCTTCGCAACGTGGTTTCTGAGCCCCAAATACAGAATGAAAAGGAAACTTTCTTCCATTCAGAGACCATTTCTCCTCTATATTTCTGATGCAGAGATACAAACCATATTCGACATAACAGACTCGCTTCAATTGGCAGACTAAGAATCCCAATTGCGCAAAACATAACAGAAATCCAACGAGAAGAGTTAGAGGAGATTGCAATTGACTGCTATATTCGCCCTTCACAGTACCTGAATCCCAAACAAATATCACTGGAAGATGAAAGAGTGTATTAAAAACATCAGTATCTTTACAATTGGCTCGAAAACGGAACACGACGTTGCTTCTGTGTCCTGATCACAAAACGCAAGTAATATATCAGAACACCTAGTCTTATTACTCGTCTATTAAATTGAATGACAACAATTCTCTTTTTCAAGCTGAACTTGCCACTCTTCATAAAGTAGTTATGTATACATTTCAATTTCCAAGATCACTTTTAAAATAGCTGTCGACAATACAGCAAGTATCATGGCATCCTCGCATTCAAAGAATACAAACCAAATAGTAAAAAAAAATTAAGCCTCCTATTTTCAAATCCAATAGTAAAAGTCCCATGGGTAAAAACGCAAGCAAGCAACATGGGTAATGGAAAAAACAGACCAACTCGGCAAGAACGTAATGCTAAATGGGTTATTATACATGTAAACAAAGCTTTCTAAACCACATATAAAAGACATCCTCGGAAAAAACATGCTAAAAGGATGGTAAAGAAATTAGAAAAATAGCGAAAGAGGCATAAAAAATAATATTCTGCTCTCAGTTAATTTTCATCCCAGAACGCGGTCTTTTTCCAGCCTACCCTCAAAACTGTTAATCTATCAGGGTGTGATTAACGCAGTTGTGATGGGATTGACATAGCACTTCATTACGTTTAGGATTGCATCCTTACAATGTCTTGGTATACAAGAAAATCAACACTAGGCCTTGAGCAAAAAAGGCTGAAGAGCGTCGCCAGCAACTTTATTTTCAGCGAAAAGTTTTTTTAAGGATAATTAAATTTGTCAATGAAAATAGAGATTTTTTTTGCCTTCCCAGTTTTTTTAACATCAAATGTTATACACACAAGTAATAGAGGAAAAAATAAAGAAAAAGCCGCACAATTCCTTCATATTCATATGCATTCGATAAATACCTTACAATAATTTCTTTTTGTTACCTTTAACTGAATTTTTAACTGCATCCTCATTCACTATACTATAACAAGTAAAATAATCAAATAATCACATCACTAATGTGTATTTTTTTAAATTTATAATATCTTTCCACATATTATTAACTCAGATAATTTATCAAAATAGAAAATCGTCGTAAATGGTTTCACAATGCAATCATTTCTTTTATGTTTGTAAATTCTGTGCACAGTTATTTTTTTCTGCATAATTACGGGTGTTTAGTAAAATTCACGTACCACTACCATCAAACCATTCAGTGACTATAAGGGGTTACGGATACGGTGATGTTAGGTGGCATTCTGTTCTGTATATTTCTTATTTACTATTGAATTTTTATAAGACAGTGTAAATACAAATTACCAGAAAGAATTTAAGTATTTTGATTTAAAAAATTATTAATCAGACTGCGAGATTTTTACTTTTTTAATATACAAAATTATAAAAAAATTACAATTGTCAAAGGATTTGAAAACGAGAAGGATGAATATTCGCGTTTTAGACTTCCTTAAAATAAGTAAACAATTTTGGAAAAATGACCGTGACAAATATAATCAGAAACATTTTGAGCCAGATGTATGAAATTTAGTACATGGTCTTTGCAACAAGAATGCAAATTTATATGAAATTCTCCACTAATCCATTCAAAGGAAATCTGTCCGGGTTTATAAATATAAAGTTTTTAATGACTGATGTTTGAATGACTTAGCGAACTCAAATTTAGTACAGTTGTCAACAAAGAAACATCTGTAATTTTGCTATTTATTATCGCTTCTTTACAAAATGAGTGTTGAAAATGGTTTAAAGGGGTAGATTTATAGAGGTAGAAAAACAGATTAATCGAAGTAATTATATTTGATGAACTATCTCGAACTATTACCTAACTCCTCGAACAACCTTAGTTAACTATTATGGAATTTTTTTCATTCCGGAAATCAAGACTTTTTAATAATTTGATTTTGCCAGTCTTTAGTTGTATGTGCGCACCCTGGTCTTATGGATGTGCCGTGCATGTGCACCTCAGTTGTTTGTGCCTGTGTGCACTATGACTTTCACAACGAGATCAGTCGAGATTCCTAAGATATTTAATTTTCTTTCCCACAAATTCTGTCCAAAAGGAACCAAGCACCAGGGACCGTATATTAAGCAAATCTTACCAAATCGCTAGCAAATTTCGTTCTTTTATTCACAGAAAATTTTGGAAGAATAAATATGATTCAGATTTATCTTCCATATGGTTATGATCTTTCAAAATATTTATTTTATTTAAATATTGAAGCTTTTCCATTACTTTTAAAAATTTAATTCATCATTTAGTAATTTTCGCTTATCTAGCTCTAAAGATTAATATACATCTTCATTTTTTGACTAATTGATATACATCTTCGTTTATATATCACTGTTTAATCCTTTTTTAATCGTTGATTTCACAGATTCGAATACCGTAAATACTTTTTTTAATGAAATAATCGGAGATTATTAATTTGAAGAAATTTTATTTTCAGGCAGAAACGATAATTTATTGGATAGATCATTCAGAGAAATATTTCATTATAATAAAAATATTAGAAGAATAATTTTCTCATAAAATTGAACAACACTTTTATTATTTAAGGCTCTCAACAAATGTTAAATATTTAATGATTTATCTAATGATTAAAGAAAAAATTAAAATTATAAATGTATTATGTTGTTGAATATTAATTATCGGTTTTGAAATTTCACTTATCTTATTATAAAATTGCAGGACATTTATTTGCAGTAATGAAGCAATAACTGATATTTTGTCAATATAATAGCTATGCAGGGTAAAGGGTTAATTGTCTTTAAATAAACTATCCATTATATTTCACGAATTTTCGCCTTTCATACTAATCCGAATCCGGATAAAGGGATACTTGTATTAAATTTCCCATTCTGTATGCATGTCAACTCAAGAATGGAACCTGCTGGAAGGATTAAATTAATTGTACGTTTTTTTACATCAAAATGAATGACGTTTTAAATGAAATCGCTGAAAAGAATCTTACTAATAAATCTGTGCAAAAAATTAAAAAAAAATGCTAGATAGATAAAGTGCAAATCTTAATCATCAGACTTGTAAATCTCTGTCAAATGTAAAATTCCATACTTATCAAAAAATGATTCAATTAGTTATGGCACCTAAACTATTCATCATCGAGCTTTTGACTCAATCAAAGGGTGTCTTAAAAAGTACACACTGGAATGAATGCCATAAATGAAGATTGAACGAAGCACACTTTTATAGAAATGGAAAAAGTGTTGGAACTAGAAATTATTCAGTCCGTTAGAATTATCATTTACTCCTTCAAAAATTTTCAAGTCCTTTATAACATTATTTATAAACTAATAGGGGAGGATCACGAAAACCACTCTTTGACACATTAAAAAAATTGCTATAAAGAGCTTTGATCAAGAGAGGGACTTTTTTGCTTAGGTCGAGGCAATCAAGACAAGAATGAAAGAAATGAGCCAAACACATTACCGCGCTATAAATTTGAGTAAACAGGGTTGCCACTCAAATGGAAACAATGATTAATTTGCAATTGAAAAATAATCCATAATTTTAATAAATGGAAAAAGCAAGGAAAAAAACTGCAATTTAAAATTATTCGAAATATCACATTAAAAGATTTCCATTTACATAGAGAGGAAAAAAACAATTGCTTTTTATTCACAGCCTAGAATTTAACAAGAGAAATTTTATTTATTAACGGCGGATGTTAATTGCCTTTAACGTGCTTCAACTGCAATTAGCATAGAATTAAGGTATTCGATTAAATACAATAAAAAGACGTATTTGATCACGTGATGCATGCCATTTAAGGATTAATAGACAAAAAACATTAGAAGGATAATATAATTTTTTTTTCATTTCTTATTGTTGCGTTTTTAGCCTAGCAGGTTCGGATTGAATGGACTTTATTTGAAGACAGCACAAACAAATCTATTTACAGCTATTTACAGTTATATACAGGATGATTTGATAAAGTAAAACTTCAGAAAACACAATCCAGCAATAATCAGTCACTTACAGCGTAAATGCAAGAATTACGCACACTAAACAGTTTGCAAAACAGCTATCGGATAGCACAGCAAACCACAGCGAGCTCAATAACACAGCATTAACAGCAAACGCAAACACAGCTCACTAATAACAAGCGAGAATCCGCCAGCCCAGTGAAACGCTTCTCTTCCGAGAGAGGAACTCTCAACTAACTCACTCCGGCTACTCGTCCCTTATATAGCCGAGGAAGCGCGTGCCACGAAACTTCTCAAAACAACGCGCGCAATCCAGCGGCTACTAGACTATTCCTTTCGCCAAACCAATCAAGCTGGCGCGTGGCTCCTCACCAAACGTCGCCATCTTTGGCGAGTTTTCGTGCTCCTCGCCCGCTTGTAACAATATATTTGGACGACCAATTTCTTAGACCAATGAAAGAACCTTCTTTCAGATTTTCAATAAGTATATCCTTATTGATACTAAATCCACTTTTCGTCGTTGCATTGTCACTTGAAAACACAAGAATTATTTTTACAGCTTCCCAAACACAGGAAATTAGTTAACATAGGAAATATTAGAGTAGGAATCACCTGAACGAAATTTGATTAAATGAATGAAACTGAACCTTGTTTCTCGTTAGTTTTTCATGAAAATTTTGAAATTCGATCTTTGCATGAATCTGAACAAGGGAAAAATAGTTCTTTATAATGAAGAAATTAAAGCAAATCAACCATTCCTTTTTCCCAAAATAATGCATTTTTTTCAATAAATGTGGATTTTAACAAGATGCAAGTTTTAAAACCAGTTGATTTCTCTACGTGCATTCAAATACTATTATTGTTTAGCATTTTTTTGAAAATATAAAACACGCTGCTAAAAAATCCCTTTTTCCAGCTTCAGTAGCTCCATTAGAAATCAAATAGTTCATATCACTATTCTTTCGAAGAAACCTATATCCCCTCCCCTCCCCCTCCTTTCCTCACGAATCATTTCCATCGACATCAAATTTGTGAAGATACGATAATTAGAAATTTTCTCGGTTTCCTTTCTTGTTTAGGATTTGTGACTGCGAGTGTTGTTTTGCTTTCGATCAAGTTTTGATTTCGATCCGTTACAAAAAACGCATCTCAAACATAGGATTAGATTTTTGGATAATATATACCACCATTCAGGGTAAATCGCCAACACAATCGTCAAGAATTACATGAAGCATTCTGTACAAATATTAGTTATCGTTAATAGTTATTGTTTTTTAATTCATGCCAAAGTTCATAATTATTTTTTTAAATTCATGTCACATAGTTATTACTTGCCAATGTGAGGCAAGGCATAAAGCGCAACCCGAAATCCAAAATTTTAGGAAAGAGAATAACATGTTTATTACAGGGTATATAGAAACAAAGTGGAGAAACAATTCTTTTAAACTTAATTATATACAATCTAGAATGCTTTTTTTCGTAGATGTATGAAATTTTGTTCTAAAATTCGAAGAAATTCTTTATAAATAAATTTGTTCCCTAAAAATCTACCTGAAAAAGAGTCAACTCTCTAAAGAATATAAGTTAAGTAATTTTCAGCTTGTTCAGCAAAAGTATTTCGTTTTTTAAAAAATATCGAATCCAATTTAGAAAATTTTTTGAAAATAAATATTCATTGTCAAGCTTCAAATGTGAAATTTTTAAATTGAAAACACTTAATAAAGTATTTATATAGAGCATTTCATCACTTTTCAGAATACGATTTAATCTATTTCAGAAGTTGATCCCATGCTTGTTTTTATTCAGAAAATTGAATAAGTTTACTGCATAACGTAAAAATTTGGATCATCAGCATGTGCGTGCACGTAAATGATCATCGACGTTTAAATTTTATCTTCATAAAATCATATTACTTGCAGAACAAGACAATTAAGTATTTATAAATTCTTCAACATGATAAATTACGATTTTTAAAAAACTATATCAACAATTTTTTGAGTAAGAAATCTTGCTTTTATATCCACTAATTAGTTATTTTTATAAAAAAGTAAATTCTACGTTATATCATGATCATAGGATCTGAAAATTATTCGATATCCTTTTTGTAAATTACACGTAAAACTCGTTTTTCAAGAGAGTCCATCAATGTAAACAATAACAAATAATGCAATTCTTTTAACTATTTGCTTCAAAACGTTAAATACTAGGCAGTGGGAATTATGCAGTTTATAGTATTTATTTTAAAAGTTCTTTAAGATTTAGAATTCTCGTGACTTAGTATCGGAGCATTGCTTACTTTAGAAATTTTGAAAAAATACAATTCACTTTTGTAAAATCGAGTTTAAAAATTAGTAAAAAAATTTATTTCTGAATTTCATCAATTTGTGTAATAAAATAAGGCTTCTTTAATGACCAAAACAATTTGAAAAGGGTTTGTAGATATCGTCTAAGGTTTTATGATCGATTCATTTCAACACTGGAAGAGTGACTTTTTAAAACTTTTAACTTCCGACATTTTTGTACGAAATTTACCAAAGTTTTAGAGAAATGATTTCACAACGAGTAATTTCAAATGAGATGAAAACATTGCTGTGCGCAGAGAGAAAATTTCGGGATAACTTGTTCTAATTATAATTAAACTTGATCAATTCACCATGCTGAACAAATTTGTCTTCTTGAATCATTTCTTCCGATATCCGTTTTGTAATGATGCAATAATAAATGATTGCCCATAATTTAAATGACATAGCCTGCACATATTGTTATGAATAGCCACGATATTTGCGTATGAACAAAATTTGATGATGCAATATGCCGAAGAAGATTGATGAGACATGATCATATGATGCAAACAATTTTCATTCGTAAAAAATAATAAAACTGTAATCACCCCCAAAAAACTCGATAAATTATTTCAGTTACTTCCTACGTCAAAAAACTCGACCGCATTCAAATAAACAATTTTGGAATTATGCTTCAATATAGTACTAAAAAATGGAAAGGCTATGCTGGTTGGATAGGTGAAATTCTACATATAGTTTTGTAGCTTAATTTTTACATATGTATTGAATATCAGGACAAATCCGTCGACGGACGACTTGTGCAGCCTGTACATAAGAGAACGAGAGATAAATCAGGCGAAGAAGACGGATCAATTTGCTTTATGATCTTGCCACCCTAACTGTAGGTGAATGTACAAATTTAGATTCAATCGCCTAACGAAATATCTGTGTGCAATCGTAGAAGGGGGTGAGGGAAGAAGACCCACTTTCCCTAAACTATCTTTATTCTGCTGTAGATTATCATATATCAAAACTCTAAGTACCGTTTTAAAGCTAGTAAAGTACACGAAAAAGCTGATGTGCCTAAAATATTCATCTGCATATTTAAAGTAGTATTAGCTCTTCGCACTCCGAAAAATAATTCGATGCAATATTATTCACCTAATGCAAAGATTTGTTAATTGCTATGAAAAATAAATATGCATAATTCTTTTAAGTCGAATTTCATTGAAAAATTAATCTACATCTCTTGACCATTATGTAGGCGTCTTTAACAATTAAATTTGAAAAATAAATAAATAAAACGTCAAAATGATGCACAATCTTGAATGGTGACCACATTCGACATCGGAACGCAAAAAGCTAATTATAAAATTTGCTAAGGCAAAACTTTTTTTGACGTGAAGAGATTCTCCATGGAAAATTTATCCCAAGTACACATTTTGATAATATGTGCCGTATTTGGTTTATGATTACACCTCAAGATATTTGACATTTTCTGCCAAGGAGTTGCGTTCCATATTTAGACGAGTAAACTTGTTGTTCCCGATAAGTCGTATGAGTTTTTTTATGCACTTTAAAAGCATCATCAAAGCTTCAATCGATATGCTAAAATCGATTGTTATTTCTTTCATGACAAAATATTCACGGTGAAAACTTCTGAAAGAATTGCGATTGCTTTCCGCAAACAAATATTAAAGAGCATTAAAAATATTAATTCCGGTCCTTAATCACCATTACCCTAATAGAAAGCCTAACAATGTTAAAATTGTAGTTTGAATAAAATAATATTAAAAAATATATCTTATTATTTAAAAAGGATTATTCTTTAAAGAATTTTATTTCATTAACTTTTGCCCTAAAATTAAAAATATAATTGTATGCTTACAAAAATGGTGTTATTTAAAAATTTTAATCAGTAACTAATGAATTCATAACATTTTAAATTCTTCGATTTCGTATGCATACGGAATAAAGGCAAGATAATTTCGCATCCAAAAAATATGAATTAAACTCTTTACCTAATATTTTGATACCTGATTTGTTTTATTCCGTTATATTTAATAATTTTGATTACAGAGCCTTACCTGATTTGTTTATTCCGTTATATGAGACAGCAAGAAATTCTGTCATTAAAATACCCGATAAGTAAAACTCCTAGATTTCCACAATTAGAAAGTCTGTCCTCCATATTTAAGTTGGGCTATTCATAAAATCTTAGATTACCGAAAAGTATTTTTTTACTTTTATTTTGCCGTCGATGAATATTTGTATTCTTAAACTACAATAACTTGGACTGTGATGTTAGGATCGCTTGATTGAAAAATAGCAGGATCAATAATTACTGAATGTTGCCGGTATTTTGAAATTTGTGAATGCGTTCCTACGTGCATTATTTCAGGGGAAATGTTGAAAAAAAAAAAACGTAACAGAAAACTACTCGAAGAGAGATAAAATTTGAAACATCCCATAAATAAAATAGTCTCGTCTTTTGATTTATGCCCAAATTTAATATACATATATACCATGCTTGATACCTTAATGTCTATCGTTCTAGACTGAAGAGCCAATGCACTCAACACGAGATAAATATTTTTTTGTAAGTAAAGATGCTATGACTGCAATGCACTGAAATTTTAATGTGCACACATAAATATAGCATTGAGTATATTATTGAAAATCTAGAGATTATACAAATATTTTTAATACAGAGGTTCCGTAAGCAAGTGCTACATACAAGGTACTAATTATGTCAAGTTTCATTTTTTTTTTGTATTTTAGTGCTGCATGAGATTTATTTTAAAATGAACCTCACAATATTGAACCACGGTCAAATAGTGTAGACGAGACTTGAACAGGCCGCTACACTCACAACTTACACTCCACATCAGCGGAAGGATGCATCAATTTAGCATTCACCAAACCTACTTAAATAGCGGTTCTTATTCGCTGTAATTGGTTTTCGAATCTGGTTGAATCTGGCTGTCCAGAAACATTCGGTCCCGAAATAAAAACTTTACCACTAAGGAAGAGTGGCTCGTGAATTTCTAAGTTCAACAGCATGTTTGGTAGGATAATTTTAATTTTTAGATTACACGGCATAACATTCAGAATGTAGAAATACATATTACGTAAAGTTAAACGTCTGAATAGACCTTGAACATCTAATACTACTATTATAAATGTGAATGTTTGGATGGATGGATTATGGGGTTCAATCACGCCAGAACGGCTGAAGGAAATTCAATGAAATTTAGCACATAGCTAGATACAGTAGTCTACAGTAGAACATAGGCTAATTTTTATTCCGGTTAATTGATTGGTTAATTTTTTATTAATTAAAAACTAACTTTTCCACCCAAAAAAAAAATCAAAAAAAATCTGAAAACATCTGTCTAAGCTTTTTGAATCGTTTGTTTTGATTTTTCTATTTAGATATTTTTTTATTATCTTACTATTCTAAAGAAATGTTTATTGATTTTTTTTTATACTGTTCTTGTATTTTATACATCGATTTACCGTCTTCACAGAAAGAAACAACTTTCTTTAAATGTCTTAATTTGCACGTTTAGGATATTTTTCAGATCATACTGAGGAAAATTTCTAACATATTGAGTATTAAATCTTTAAACTAGTAAAAATTTTCCAGTTGGAAACAATTTATATAAAAAAAATGCAGTCGCTTTAAATAAAATTCGTAAGGCGCGATTAATTTCAGGCTTTCATTGCTATTATCAGAATTAATAGAGACTTTCATACTCACCTTATGATGAAATATTTTAAATATTAGTGTTAAAGCATCCTTAAAAACACCTTATTTTAATTTTACTTCCCTTCACAAGAGGGAAAAAATGTGCAACTAAATTTCACAATTAATACACAAAGAATTTGCAACAGAGTCAAATTCAGAAATATACATATACAAACATGAATTCTTAACGCAGTTATCGAACTGCACAAGTGTAAGCATAAGGACATTCTACTTCTAAACAATGTCACGGTCCTACTTGGGTCGCTCCACCATTTCTCTCGTGTCGTTGGGGTGGATTCATTCGACGCGACATTCCTAGGGGAGAGACGCACCGATCCCGCATTGCTGGTCAAGCAAGGAATTCTATTCTTGCAAAACGGTTTACCGACTGAAAAGGGTTGAAAATTTGATATTGCACAGAAGGTAGAAATTTGAACGATATATATTTTCATAACAACTTATTCCTTATATTTCATTATATAGCAGCTTACTTTAGTGATTCTAATGCATGTAAAAATATTGAATACCCACCAGTGGCATGTGTAAGGCAAGACGTAAAAGCAATGCAGATTTACAAAACGGATTGAAAGACTTTCACTAGCATTGCGCTGGACAATGATTTTTGGTGCAAATCATCTTCTTAGATATATTATTAGCACTAGTTGTGAGGAGGGTCATTGACTTTATTTGCCTCCGAGGAATCTAAAATTTATTAGAGGAGGCCCATACTTTGAAATTCTTGAAAGCCTTTTTAAGTAATTGATCATTTCTTCAGATTTGTCGTAAAGGCCTCCTTCACCACTAAAGTTAGCCACGCCGCTGATGAGTAAGTTTAAAGTAAAGAAAAATCCTCAGAAAAGGATTGAAAGAGCCCTATCATAATGATAAAAGTATCGAATTTTGAAAAGAACTCGCTACATTTTTTTATAATTATTCCACACATTTACTCCGCTACATTCTCTTGTATAAAGGATTCAAATCATTACTTTAGTGGAACTTATTAAAAATGGGCAAAATGTGTACCATCAATCAACTCCACGAAATTCTCATTTTTAAAAATATAATATGGCTTCAGAATTACGCAATTTGAAAAACAGTTCAATTGATACAGGAAACCACATATCCAGTACTCATTTCTTCCACTTGCCTTCACCAAGCGCTACCATGTTTGAGTAAACGGCCGTCATAAACGCCATCAAAATTTATTCAGATAAAAGCAGTCCCACCAGGAAACGAATATTTAAAAAATAATCCTTAATAAGACAATAACAAAACTTCCATTATATTAACATTTCTAGCTTTATTTTCGTAATTTAAGAAATAATAACCTTGTGACTAAATAGGGAAGAGAAATTGAAATATTAGGTGGTGGCAAATTACGGCACCATAGCTGAGTGCATTGATAAATCTCAATTTCGAAAATATTTTTTTCAAATTTCCATGATCATCATGTTCAATTACTATCATGTTTTTCGTCGCATCGTTTCCCTTGTAAACATTACAATCTTAAATAGGGTAGTTTAAAGAACATTGAAAATACTTTTTTTGTTCCAACATTTTAGACCAGCTTTTAAAATGAATTTATTCTTTAACGCAACGAAAAATTCATCTCATTACAGGAATTCGGTAATAATTTTATATCACCTAATACATTTATTTATGACTAAATTTTAATTAACTTCTGAAAGGTGATATAATTATAGTTTTCTTTGTACTAATAAAAAGCTTAACATGTTTACAATCAAAGAGCCAACTGAATTATCTAAAAAAGGAAATGAAATCAGGGTTTTAATTGGATTTTAGAAATAATACAGAACGTTCACGTTAAGTAAATTTGTTTTATCAGTTTTTTTATATTTTGTCCAAGTAATCGAAAACGTTTCATAATCTAATGTCTTCATAAATTGATGGAATCACGCTTTTACAGCCTTTATCAGCAAAAACCCGTAAGAATTCGGTGGGAAACACAAAACATAATTTGTGTAATTTCCTGTCAAATGCGAAAGTAGTATTTTTAAACAGAAGAAAAGGAGTTTCGAATGAATGGTTTATCCACGATGGAGGATCGTTTACAGATGGTTTTGTTCACCGACCCAGGTCCTGGAATATTTGTTCCAGAAGGTGAAAGGTAAATGCCTTCGTTAAGGTATTTAGGAAGTTTTTTTTAGATCCAAAACGAAAACTCTTAAGTGAGCAGCTTAGTTGAGTTTGCATTGAGAATTTAAAAGAGAAAAGGCAGAGTTTCTAGTTCCCTGGGATAACCGCGAGATTTTTAATAGAAATGGATAAGATAAACTCGATATTGTTCAAATGTCTTGCCAAAAAATAATTATAGTGGGATATCCAATTTAAGGAAGTTTATTAAACGAAATTTCTTCAAGTACCTTGACATCGAAATATAAGCTAATGTAATTTATTTTTTGTAATACGAAAAAAATTTTAATAAAACGAAGTATTATCAACTATTTTTCCATGTAACTTGCCATGAAATTCCAGTTGTCAAAGTTCCAGCAAAATCCTCAAACTAATCAGCTGATTAAAAATATCAGCATCCGAAAATACATGCAAACTGTTGAAAGCGCAGAACCATTTAACTTTCTCCGCACTGATGAAAACATTGTCACTGTTAGGTGTCCAACAGAGAATGAAATAATTCAAAGTAATGCAGATATGCAGGGAACAAAGTTAATAATGAGGAGGTTGTTAATTATTTCAGCAAGAAGAAATAACAGCATTTGATACAAAGTAAGGCCGGTTAATTTTGAGGAAAAAAAATTTTTCAATCTATATAACAAGAGAGAAATTCATAAAAATATTCTTTAATAAATTCGTACAAAGCAGAGTTAAAGACTTTTTACATAGTGTAGAGTATGCATTAAAATAAAAGTATCTTTCAATTTTTCTCATTGATAAAAATAAATTAAAATTTATGCTAAACGATTTTTTTACCATGAAATTATTAAAAGAGTTGATGAATGTTCAATATGAGGACCAGTTTCACACACTGAACCAAAATAAGTTTATACTAAATATCTTATACTAAGACGTTTATAAACAAACACCATAGAGAAGTCTCGATATTTTTTTTCAGTCGTTTAACTACTATTTCGTATAAATGAAAAGAATTATTTTTAATTGTAATCATTTTTTAAAATCTGTTACCATGTTAATCTTTTTCTGCAGTGCTAACGATAAACTGAGAAGGACCTCAAAAATAGCACCCTGTCAACAAATGCTTTTAAAAATTTTACTGATATATTTTATAAAATTCACGTGCAATATTAAGAAGTTTTTTTACTAACCCTGATATTTTAATATCCTTAAAATATTTTTAATACGGTTATTTTAATGATTTTGTTATTAGGTATTAAATATTTTTGAATTCCTTGACTTCATCTCAAGTTGGAGTTTCCCACACTCGAACATTAAAAAATTAATGCGCAAGTTTCGTCCATGCATGGCATGACCACTAGAGTACAATTTTATGTCATTTGAAAAACTTACAATTTTTCCCATTAGATAATAAAAATTTCACCAATCCCCTAAGTTAAGGTTTCAACAAGAAAATTAAGATAGTATAGAAATATTTCATTAAACACTTTTGCAAAATTTCTATAAAAATAGTAACCATATTAAAATATCGAAAAGTGCTCTACTTGACAAATGTGAGTTATTTTGAAAATAGAATTTAATTTGAATCTAGTGTATGCACATCTTCACATCACTCGAAATTTTAGACTTCAAAATGTATTCGCAATCGTACTCTAGAAATAAAAGACTTCAATCAAAATATTCTTCTTATCCACATTTTAGTGAACTTTAAAAACTGAAGAAATAACAAAAAAAATTGAATACTAATGCAACATATCCGAAATTGAAATTAAATAAAACATACTCTTATCCATTAAACTCCTTAAAAACAAATCATCGAGTCAAAACTTTCAGAAACTCTGTTTAGACTAATTTTTAAAGGAGCATTTTTTTACTATGCTGGGAGTTATTAATTTCTTAGCTTGGAAAAAATTCACTTCATAAAATCATGCCCTCAAAATATCAACGCTAACTACCTCAACGTTCTTAGGATTGAACTGATAGGGGGGAGGGGGATGTTTATCTTTCTTGAGCAGTAGAATTTTTTTAAAACATTTACACACACTTGCTTGTACAGAATATTATCATTTTAGTTGAATTATTTTCCACTCCTCCAGAAAAAGTTGTTTATTTCTAAGGATAAAACACAATTTCCTTTTAAAGTTTTTTAACTTGCAATTTGAATTGAAATGCGCTTTTATTCAGGGGTGACCATCATATTAGCAATACTCAGTTTTCATGTAGCCGATTTGGTTCTCCTTTCAACAATGCTGTAGAATCAGGATATTCTGTAAAGAACTGCCCTCTTCTCCCCTTTTTCACCCTCACTAGGCAATTATATATCAATTTAAATTTTTAGTTCAATTACAACTCGTTACAAATAAATTAAATTTTTAGTTAAATTACTCCTTACTAATAAATGTTTCAGTTATTCCTTGCCCAGTAAGGCTTTTTGATTTAGAGACGCTATACATCCCCATCCACATGCTTTATAATACCGAAGCTCAAATAATTGATATGGTACGATTATATTTTTCTCGTAGTTTTATCATTTTATGTTTCCATTTTCCAATAAAGAAAAATATAGATTGTATATTTTTTTTATTAAAGCACCACTACTTCTATAAATGGAAAACTTCGAGCTTTACATCTCATTATAAATTGAGCAATCCTAACAAATTAAGATTACAAAACAATACAATTATTTATTAATTGAGAAAAACTTTTTAAAATATCTATTAATTCTGATTAACATTTATTTTGCTGCTTAAAAATAATGGATAATAAACCTTCGAATTAAATGAAATTGTTTATTTTTCATTTTAATTCTGAGAAAAAGTTAAGCGGCGAAATGTATTGCGGGATACACATGCGGTTTAATGGGTCTCCATTTTAAGTTAAGAAACTAACTTCTGATAGCTAAATAGTCTTTTTTTAAAGGTACATATTTCCGGCGTAAAAGGTTATTTTTTCACTTTTATCTTCTTTTTTAAACAAGAATTCTGCATTATAGACATTTATATTTCTAATACAAGTGTATCGCAATCTTTTCAAAAATGCATAGAAGATCTTTTTATATAATATATTTCGAGGGAAATTAACGCTTAAAACTTCAAAATAACTATTCCACGTCAGACGATTTAAACTGAGCAAAGAAAGTTTAAATCTAGCATATAATTGTTCACGCCCAACTTTTTTTGGCTGTCATAAAAAAAACACGGTGTTTTTCCAAGGGTTTTTTTTCTGTGTTTGTAGAGCAGAACTTCATGTATAAATATTTTTCAAAAATTTGAATATTTATTATTCAAAGACTTGACAACTCGTCAAAATAATAAGATGCATTATTTTCCCTAAGAACTATTGTTATTTTAATGCAATGAAATGAGAAATTATATGCTTTATACATTTAAAAACATTTTTTTAATGAGCAGAATATAAAAATTTGACAGCAATTAAAAAGCTTTGCTTAGCCGTTATTCTTTGAATTGCTCTCATTAGAGCAAAAAAAAAAAAAAAAAAGGAAATTCATTCATAATTGTTCTGAAAATATTCGATTAACTTTATACCAAAGTTATTAAAAAGATGCTAAAATATTAATTACATTTAAATTTAATTCTCCTCAAGACCAGCTGCTTGATTGATGAAAATATTTTTAAAGAAGATCACAAGAAAATTACATATTTCGATGTTTCAATTTTTTTAAGAATCTCAGGTAGCTTTAAAGCGAATCGTAAGTAGCTGTCAAATTTTCTTGAAACTTGCTTAAATCTGTATATAAGTTGATTTTTAAAAAAAAGAAGTAAAATTCCACTTATGTCATTTAAAAAATTATCGTTTAGGCTATAAAATATTTTGAAAAGCGCATTTCAGCAAACTACTTTTGAAATTCACCACATTTCAGCACCGGTTAACATGATTAAGGAAACTATTCCTTAAAAAGCTCTATTCTTCTAAAAGCCATACGTAATAAAAATTTCAGTTAGAAAAAATTGAGAAACGTGCTCAAATTGAAATAAAATACCGTTCATTTAATGCAATGTGGCCTGAATAAAAAAGAAAAATTTAATCATCTGCCAATGAATCATCCAATTATTCCGCTGTTCGTTTTCTTAATTATATACAATAGTTAATATTTTCAAAAATAATTGTTTTTTCATATAATGGGTCGTTTTTGCTATAATGTTTAATACAATTTTGAACAAGGTTGATATTGAAGTGTCAGAAAAGTTGGCATCAGAAATAATATATTTATACATTAATATACTACAAAGCTTGAAGGCAAAGAATCGGAATCTTAGAAAAAAATTAGCATGAGCTAAATTTTAAACTTTGTACATGAAATTATTCTCAGTCTTTTTCTTTGGCGTATTTAATCAATCAACAGTTATATCATTTAATGACAGATGCGATCATAACAAATTACTTCAATTTCCGTTCTATCTGTATTACAGGAATATTTAAATAAGCAAATTTAAAAATATTTGTCTCATTATCAGATTGCCAAATGAAATCTATGTCAATAACTTGATTAAACGAAAACCTCAATTAGTTCTTTGACACGAATGTATATTTAATCGATAATTTAGAACAACAAAATTATAACTAATGCATTCTTCTCCTTTTTTCATGACTGCGCATGGAAATTAATCTTCACTTTAAAGCTGTTTAAAAATGCATCAGCAAAATTTACTGCTTAAAAAAATAAGTTTTTCATGAGCACTTTCAAATGGCATTGAGGCTTTATCAATGTTTTCTTGGTGTATTTATCACGGACTTCTGTTAATTGGTATAAAAAATATGAAGCATTGACAAAGGCTAGAGAAGTATAACCATTCTAAGTGTTTCTAAACTCGAATGGTTTAAAAACTTACACCTAGTCATAAAATTTCATTGTAAGATTCTAAATTCAGTTTGACAATTTTCAGCTTAATGAATTCGATCAATTACGCAGTGAACTTATTTTAATGAAAGATAATCATAGATCTTAAGATAATTAATAATTATAGATAATCATAGATCTTAATAGCCGTGTGGATAAATGATGTTTAACATGAACGTATTCACATGACTTTGATGGCCCAATAAATAAAATAATTTAATTATACAGAATACAAAAAATGTTTCGCTATCAAAAATCATTCCATTATTCTTCACAACAAGACAATAATTACAAATATTTTTCTTTTAGCGATAGCTCATTACAAAGTGCCACTGTTTGTAGTAAACAGAAGTTTATGATTTCAACACTTTAAAGAACAGATACAAGCAGCTGTTCTTCATTTAGCTTTTTATTATTATTATTATATATATATATAAAAATTGCACTTTTAATGTAGAATAAAGTCAGGTTGCTCAGGAAAGGAAGAAGGAAATTGACTATTACATTGCTAGAAGGAAATTGACATATTACATTTATAAAAAAATTATTTAAAAATATCGTTAATTTCAGTGTATTAATACATCCATCGTATTCACATAAAAAATTAACGAAATGGTAGAATACTTTTTAATTCAAACATTTTTCTTAGAAGTTCAATTATAATGACACTTCTCATTAATGTGAAAAAATTTTTAGAAGATACAAAATTTCTAAACATATTAAAATAAGTAAGGTATAAATTCAGATATGTTAACATATGTTATTACTCTTTCTTAAATATACGTTTGAAAGTTACAGTAAAGAATGTAGTAAAAATTATGACTCCAAATTTTTTTCCCAGTGAAAAAACTGACTGCCATCACACACAGATCAAGAAGCAAGCAACATATTTAAAACTTTCACACTTAAATATTGCGAAAGTGTCAGTGAATTAAAAAATAAAGATTAAAAATATTACTAATTTCATAAGAATGCATAATTAAAAGAATATTGATAAATTCAATTTGAATTGTGTTTTTAAACTACATATAAAAATAATAGTTCTCAATTACTTTAATAAATTCACCATTTTCTAGCTTCGACAAGGAAACTTAATCTTTTTCTTTTAGTTATTTTTCTAACTCTTAGTAAACATTAAAAATTAATTTATAACATAAATCTTAGGGTATTTTGAAAATTTTCGAAAACTTAGGACATTTTGAAGGCAGTCAATTTTTTACGAATTAAATTTTTAACCTCTATACACAAAACTTTTTTTACTTAATATAGAATTCAAGCACATCACAATAAACAGTATAATAAAATAATTTATAGTAAAATTAATATAATTGAAAAAAATTCTGTATTTGTCTGTTTTCTCAATATTTCGTTTTTTTTTTTTTTCTTTTTTTCATTATTTTCTTCTTTTATTTTTTTTTCATTTTTTCATTATTTTTTTCTTTTTTTTCATTTTTTCATTTATTTTTCATTTATTTTATTCTTTCTTTTTTCATTTTTTCGTGGGTTTTTTTTTTCATTTTTTTTTCATTTATTTATTTTTCTTCTCATTTTTTTTTTCAATTAACAAACAAAATACAGAATTTTACATCATGAAAACTCTTCAGTAATATATTTAACAAAGAATATAATATAAATTACATACAAACACAGTTAATATTTTTTTTTTCAATTTTAAATACAAAATGAAATTGACATATCAATGAATTTGATCTGAAATTTGGTGCAAGAGCACATTTCATTATTTCATTTCAAATACTTTTTTACATGCTTTTTGAACTCGCCCAGAAATTAAACCCAGAGGAATTACTTTCCGGGCAGCTCGATACATTGCAATGATTCTCAAAGCAATCAAATTCAAATTTTACTTAATATTTCTCTTCATTTTCAATATAAAATTACATTTATAAACAGAAACTCCAAAATACGACCGATTTTTTTTGCAAAATTCTTGTAAAAGCGTTTAATTTTTGCTTTTTAAATTAAAGCGAGTAGTTTTTTAAAACTTTTATAAGCGTTATTTTATGAGAATTTCACTAAACGTTTAGTATTTTTATCGTTTAACAGCCAACAAAATCCATATTATCAATTGAAAACTCGCGCAAAAACTTTAATAGTTAAAATATTCCGAGTTCTTCTACAAGCATAAACAACATTTTTTGCACCAATGCATAATATTTTTCAGTAAAACAATGTTCAGTAAACAATGATTAAATTGTAAGTTTACAACAAGGGGGTTTCCCTTTCATGACATCTAATTTTATAATTTTTTCTATATCAATAATTTATAATTGTTATATACAATGATCTCCTTTTCATTCAGTATAAAATACCATTTTTGAAAGCTGCACTATTATAGAAGCGTTTTACAATTCATTGTGTCTTCGCTGTTCAAATATTTCATATTAAACAGTTCTATTTCTTCTGATGACATTTCAGACTTCAATGTCTGTAAGTTAGTTCAGAACAAATGACTAAAAGTTAATTGATGCATTTAAGGAGCTGCTGAATGTATGGAATGAAGAGGTCTCTGCATAAAAAGTTGATGAAAGTTCGATTGTATTTGTAGCTAGATGAAGTGAGAAGTGATTGATAAATAATCGCTTAAAGCCGCTTTCAAAGGACGAAGCAGACGAGTGTAGTAAAACTTCGGAAAGTTGATTGCTGAAGGTGGCAACACAAACTTTTTTTGAGCATCAGGGGTGTCGCAGTATATATTTCCATCGATTGAGCGTAGGGTTAGAATGGTGTGACGATTCATTCTATTTGTCATGTTACACCAACACTCCACCAAGCCATTCATTAAAATGGCGATGAAAAGGTCACAGGTTAACGGAGGAAATGTATAAGAAACAGTCTAATACAGTCACAATTATTCTATGTCCATCAAACTTCAAATTGAAGACATGATGGGCTGTTTTTATTACTTCCAGAGGCTTCTGGAAATGTCCGACGTATATTCAGCAAGATCTATAAAATTCGTGAGGTACCAAGCACATCAAAGTCAGATTATTGCTTGAAGAGAGCATTTTCTTCAAATCGGTAGATAAATAGGTTTTATCGATCTACGAATGGCAGAGATTTCTGATCCAGTCAATACATACTGTTGAAAGTTATTTAAACGCAGTGAATGTCTATGGCCATAGTACAATTCTTTACACGTCACTCCAAAAAGTTTTTTCGGGGGGAAACTTTGGAGATTCCCCCATAGACGCTTTTGGAAGGACAGGAGGAATTGTATATGAAAATGGATACAATTCCGAGTCCGCATTGGTAGGCCCATTTATCCAACACCTTCTCAGCTACCTAACAGCTTCTGAGGCTTCAGATTTAGGGAAATCACATGACATACGTTAAGAAAGAGAATATTCTATGAAGTTTGTCTTGTGTTGCTCTGTACATACTCCAAACAGATATATCATCAGGATGAGGCTTGTTTATGGAACATTTCTTGATTCCGGTTTTTCTTTTTTTTTTCGCTTGAAAGCAAACTACGCATTTAAATGATTTTCGATCTCAATACTCTTTTTACTACGACGTTTGAAGTAAATAAAGCACACGATCCAGTCCAGATTCTTGTAGGTTGATTGTTCCGATTTGGTTCGTAAACAGGAAATCTTGGTGTAAAGTTGACATAAATGCTTTAGTGTAAGCAGCATCTTTGCAGACCATGAGCAGCAGTCAATCAAACTTTCAAACAATTACAGCATGAGGACTGTTGGAAAGTATTTTGGCAATGTACAGAGATTATGTCATTACTCTCTCCTATACATTTTTCAAGACATTTTCAAGTAAATATTTTCTAATGATGCAGCTTTCAAAAAATGGCATTTATATTTCAGATATATCATTTTAAAATTTTGGGAGACAACTTTCAATCAAATACTAGGGTGTATATAAATTACACACATAAAAAAGGTATAAAAATTTACAAAAATATTCTTAACCACTGTATTACTCTTTTAACGTCATCAAGTGAATGAAAGGAGTATCTTCAAATCTCTTAATACATAACATCTATTTATACTTTTTTATAAATATATCAATAGATCAGGCAATAGATTTTTAAAGAAAATATACCTTTGTTATAATACATAGTTCCAGCTTAATTTTACTACATTGAGCACAATATTCTACATCATTTTTAGCAATTTTAGTCATGCTAAAAACTTATGGTATGAAAAATTGTTTTAATGCTATATAAATTTGCTCATTCCTGCAGGGAGAATTCATATGAGCTGCTAGCAAATTGAGCATTTCTAATCTATACTACAATGCAAATCTTAGCTTATAAAATAGCTTACAGTCTTTTTTTTAATTTGAGCTTAATTTTTTTTTAAATTTTGAGCTCACATTTTTTTTAATTTTGAGCTCACATTTTTTTTTAATTTTGAG
>JAOUZG010022883.1:34059-66352 GCA_026289955.1 Argiope argentata
GCTCACATTTTTTTTTTTAATTTTAAGCTCACATTTTTTTTTAAATTTTAAGCTCACATTTTTTTTTAAAATTTTGAGCTCACATTTTTTTTAACATTTTGAGCTCACATTTTTGTTTTTTAATTTTGAGCTCACATTTTTTTTTAATTTTGAGCTCACATTTTTTTTTTAATTTTGAGCTCACATTTTTTTTTATTTTGAATTTTCTTTTTTTAATTTTGAGCTCATATCTTTACTTTTAAGCTTACTTGAATTCCAAATTTATTTATTTAGAAATTTTTAAAAATAAATTATTCTAAATTTAAACAATTTCTTTGATTTAATGCAGTGCAATTTAAAAACTTCAAAAAAATCGCTCAATTTGAAAGCATAACTGTTAAAAATATAGTATAAATTGAAAATTATACATTGGTGGAAATTTTAGATTTAATTTTCAAAATTTCAAATATTGCATTTTGGAATCTCAGTCTTCAAAAAGTAATTTTAAAGAAGATATTAATACAATTACTATTCAAATTATAGAATCACAAAATATAACATTTATTTTAAAAAAAACTTTGGGGTCATTTTGTACTTTGAAACAGTTTTCTTTCCATTAAGTTTCAAACAGTTTTCAATAAATTACTTTTGCTTACGATATCAAAATTTTACATTAAGAAACAGATTATAAACCTCTTTTAATAGAAAACATATTTTGAAGAAATATGTATAGTTTATTATGATATAAAAGTATATGCATTAGGTACAAATAAAAGTAATAAGAGCAAAACTATAGTTATGAGAATCCTAATTAAACCCAATTTATCAAGAGATTTTATAGTGAACTGATTCAACAGTGCATATTTTAGAAGAAAAAGCGTTATCGTTAAATCAATTCACAAAACTAAATGAGCAACTCTGATTAAATTTTATTGAACTGATAAAAATAGGCTACTTTTATAATTTTGGCACACTTACAGTATTTATAATCAGTCACAAATAGTTTAATTTTTTTAAATTAAAGTCGAATGATTTTTTTAAATATAATTTATTGTCCTTGATAATTTTGTTTCCTCGAAACACTCATTCTGGTGCCAATTCAAGTTATTCTACTTATTAATAGTGAAGTAACATGAGGCTAAGAATAGCTAAGAGGAAAATTTTCAAAAATTCAGTGTTTTATGCGAGGAAAGAAATCACTATATTCAGCGGCACTAATTATTTTATAATTATGAACTTTTCTTACCTTAAAATTTAGAGCGATTTATTGTCAAACTAATTTCGCCGAGTTCATTCATCCTATTTATAAATATTCTTCTTGCCAGTATTAAAGGTGTAATTTTTTTTCTCTTTAAACAAGTATTAAATTGAATTGCAATGAAGGCTTTCAAAAGAAAGGCATCCCGACTAGTTCAGATATTATATCTACGTACCACACTGAGCAAAGTTATGAATTTCCTTTTGCTAAAGATACCTAAGTTACTTTTGAATTTAAAGAAAATTCACTGCTAAATTGGTCAAAGTACGATCAACAGGCAACTTCAAATCACTTATTTTTATTTAAACATTTTAATGTAATCAATCAGTGGTTTAATTGCAGCTTGAGAATTAAAATTTTGCTTGGATAGAAACAGAATTATTTTCCAAATGAAAACAAATGTGGAAAATAAGATGAATCATTAATGTTGTGTAAGCAGTAGAATTGCAAAAAATTAATGATCCATCCAATTATTCAAATATCAGTTCGCTTTAAATAAAGTGTTCTTTAAGAATTTTGCTTATCAGATTCAACTACGCAGATCGTAACAAGAAAAAAAGTTTCACATTACAATTGATGATTAGATTGGCTCCTTTTCATATTTTTAACTACTTCAAAAAATGGCACAAATACTTTATAGTTTTCATTCGCCGTTTAAGTATGCTTTCACTTGTCTAATACGACATCCAGTTTAAAAAGGAAGTTCCCATATAATTTTTATAACAAAATTTTAAGAACGTAAATTATATTTAAGAACTAAATCTTTCCTCTACAGATAATTGATTAAAACTCATCCCAGCCAAATAAGATCGAAAGAGATGAATGCATTGAAATCGGTAGATTTCATAAATATTTTTACAATTATAAATTGTAATATTTTTTATAAATATGAAAAAATAGAAATGATTCGACGTATTTGCAATAAATCTGCACTTGAACTTAAATTCCTATGCATCACCACGAATATTTTGAGGAAATCTATCCACCGATTTCCTTCCTTAAGGCTTTTGAAGAAAAAACTTTAATTCGAAAGATTTCATTCTTAATATTTGCTTAAAATTTAGCAGAATTCCTTAAAATAATTTGAAAACTAATTAAATATTAGAAATATAGAATTTAAAAAATAATCGGTAACTAAGTAGCTTTTCTTTTAATATAAAGAAATAAAAAACATTTCATTAAAGTATTTAAATTATGATTTTAAAAATAATTTAGATCCATTGGCAGATGATTAATATTTATTAAAACTATTGTCGAAAAGTGTCAATTCTCAGTTGATGCTACTTTTCAAAATTTTTAAATTACAAAGAAAGTGTCTCATCTCCTACCTGCAAATTTAATAAAATTGAGATTTGCTTTTAAATAAGTTTTGTGTAGACCAATTTTTCCCTTCTTTTTATATAATAAGCAATAAAACGTTAAGTGTTTGCTAGAAAAAAAAGAAAGAATTCAAAAAAATACATAACAATTATTTTACATAGTCTGATAATACTAACACAAACATTTATTTTGATATTTATAGTCTGATTATTGAGCTTCCAATTTGGAGTAAAAAAAAAATAAAGGAATTTGAAACACGTTTCGCATTATTTTTTCTTTACAAGAATATTATTAAATAATGGGGGATAAAATTGAAAGGTGTCATTTGCAAACGCATTCTATTTGTAAATACTGAAGGTTCATTTCCGAAATTATTAAAGGATATAATCTCGAGGTAAACCATTCAAATAAAAATGTATATTTTGTCCGTTTTTAGACATGGTGCTCCCTTAAATCTGTGGCAGCTGATTGAAGATTATATTTAAATTTATTGATCGTGGGAGACGATAGTTTTATATCAGTTTTTGGAAGATAAAATTGTACTAAACAATCACGCATCTCAATGAAGCATATAGATTTAAATTTGTAGAAAATTAAACAGTTTAAATCTCAGGAGAGAAATAAAACAGATGGGCATTTTGAAATTTCAAGACCTGAAAATTCGCCAGCATTTTCAATTAAAAGCTGCGGACAAGCTTTTAACACGCTCTGTGTATTCTTACATGGAATTCTTTTTTCTTTTTAGAGTTATTTTTAAGGGAACATAAGATAATGAATTGTTTGTAAATTGCTGAAAATCGTAGGATTTTTTTTGCTAAATATTTTTAAAAAATCAAAAATTATATCTACAACCCTTTTGCCGTCCTCTCCTGTCCTCAAATTTGTTTTCCCGCCACATTAGAACAAACCAGAATTGAAATTATAACAAGTGAACATTTACAAAGCGTTTAAAATACTTAACAGTTTTCAAATGTAGAAGAACACTTGAAGCGCGTTACGACAGCCCTCAGAAATATCAATTGAATGCGTTTGATGCGTACGGACGACGGAGTGGATTAATTCTGTATCGGATTTGTAAGAGAATCAATTCTAATTTAGTGCAGATTGTAATAAATTGTATTAAATTTTATACTCATAAATTCTCGACTTTTGCTTGTTTAGGGATGAATTACTATTTTTTTAAACACATTACTCTGTTAAGTTATGCAGCTGACGTTTTTGATAAATTTTATATGTATGCGAACAATTTTCCTAAGTTTCAAGTTAAGAAAATAACCAAGTCGCCTCCATGAAATTTCCCTCCTCACTTAACGTTCCAAAGAAAATTGAATTTGATCTCTTTCCATTTTAGTAAATAATTTTATAGAATATTTTCAAGTAGTATTCTACTGCTCATGAAAAAAGTGTATCAAGATCTAAAAAATAAACTTTTTGTTATTGGTAAACTTAAAAAGAAAAAAAGGAAGAAAGGCTCAAATATATTTAGCAAATATCTTCGCACGTGATAAAATGTTTCACTGCAAGCTTTCAGGAAAGAAAACAATAGTTTAAACTTGAGAGTTTGAGCCTTTTAAGTCACTTTTAAAAGGAAAACGATTTTGAACCAGCTCAAATTGATAAAAGTACTCTAGTTTGAAATAAATTGCATTATCATTTTCCATAAAAAGTTTTCTATGGCTGAATACTGTCTGCAAAGATACTGTGATGAGAGAAGTTTGCAAAGTTTAGAAAGCACCTCAATGCAATTTTTGCCATACATTAAGCTGAGTGCTGTAATTCAAATAGAAATAATAGTACCATATTTAATTTGAAAGAATTAGAATAGATTTATTTTTCTGAAAACATTAAAAAAAATCGGTTTTTTTAATATCTAAATTATATTTTTTGCATAATATAGCTATTTATACATTTTTTAATTAACAATTTCGAAGATACTGAAATGTATTTAATAAATCATTTCTGCTCTGACTTTTCATTTGAAAATGAAGTACTTCTTCATTTAGAACACATCGCTACAACAATATTCAAAGAAAAAATTTATTTTTAAATTTTAACAGTAGAATAAAAATATCTTTTAAGCAAAAAAACTCTCGTTTTTGAATAAAAGACACATGATTCTACTTTTGAGCTCAAGATATTTTTCAAAGCAGTCAACAGCAAATGGAATAAGAATACAGATATTTAAGAGTACGCAATAACTAAACATAAGTCACTTTGAAATGTAATTAATATGTAAAATAACAATCTCCCTCTATTCAAAATATTGAGAAAAAAATTAGAAAAGTTGTTGTCTCTTGAAAATCAAAGTTAGTGGATTATCAATTCCAAGATTTAAAAAAAATAGAAGTTTAACAAAACGAAATAGAAACAGAAAAACATGATTTTGGAAACATAGAATTTGAAATATGATTCATAGTTGAGTATTCTACATTGATTAGACTTGTTACTTCAAGCTAATTAATTGAAGTGGTTCACTAAATTGTCTATAAAAATGATCAAATAGTGAATAACAAACCCCGTGAAACTAATCTGAATCTATTATGGGCTATATTTATGTACAACGAACGATCTTTTCAACTTAAATATGTTATCGATTTGAGAATATGAATAATTGGTGAAAGAAAGTCGTAGAAGAAATAAACCTTCCTTGGAATTTCTGAATTATTATAAATTGCCTTAAATAAGACAATTTTGCACACATTTTTTGCAAACCATTTGTAAATAATTCACTAAGTGACTTTTCCTATCATTAATGCAAATTGAAGTGTTAAAAAGCATTAAATGATCAAAAATAAAAGCGCATCTCTGCCTTTTTCTTAATGGCTTACTGTGCATATTCTTATGTACAATTTCGCTATACATTTGTTCACATTTTTTTACGATGCTGACAACTACAAAAGAATAATAACTCAAGAAACGTTTTTTATATGAATGTTCTTGGATGCTATAGTTTTCAATACGATTTTAACCCTCAATACCATCCATTGTCAATCATTAGTAAAAAAACACATTTCTCCAATAATCCAATTACAAAGCCCTGTTAATTTCACAACTAAGGAAAGTTCCGTCACATCTAACTGCTTTCCTGTCCTGTTGCAAAAATGATTACTAACTCCATTTTTAAACCATTATTTGTGTCTAATATCTTATCGCATATTTCAAAAATAATCTACCTTTCAGACAGAACGGGCAAACTATTAGCACAAAACCCTGGAACTACAGAAAAAGGGGGGAAATTTGAAAGGAAATATCCGATGCTTTTCAAGTCCTTTGAAGATTATTATCCTTATAGCAACCTTTTATCTTGTTAAAAAATTTAAAATACAATACAATAATAATCTAACATATAAAAGTTTAATGTGGATGCCCATCATTTACGAATTTTTTGACAGTTAGAAAACGAAACAAAAGTGCAATTTCCTATCCCGGAATATTAAAATTCAGATTTATTTAATTCTCTTGAATAATTTAATGTCTTAGAAATTTTGAAACATGCCTGTATAAAATGCGAGATAGATTCTCTATTAATTTATTTTTCCGAATAACTCACATTAGTCAATGGTGATATTTAATTCTCTCTTGAAAGAAATGAGTACTCATATTTCCTGCAAATTACTTCAAAATTTTAATCTTATAACTGAAAGTAATAAACTAGAAAAAAAAATTCCACGGGAATTATTTAAAAAGTTGTAATTATGATACTAAACAATATTAATCAAATGCATTAAAAATTTTAAATTCTTTTTAACAGAATAATTCAAATCAATAGATTAAAAAAAATTGGAATGATTTCTTTGTATTTCAATGCGGCTCTTTCAAGACTTTTTCGAACTAAAAATTCTGGAAATGTTCGTCCTTTAACAGCATCATTTATTGCAGCTTCAGCAGTATTAATTCAAAAAACCATCCAAGTTGAAGATCAAATTTCTTCTGAATGCGAACAAAACTTTAACAGTACAAAACAATCACTAAAGCAAGCTGTGTTTATGAACTGCAGTCATAATCAGAATTTACGTTTTTAAAAACTTCCAGAGCCTGTACAGGATTCAAGCTTTATCATCCATTTACAAAATCACAAACAACTTCGGACGAGATTTTTTTTAACAGTTGGCCAAATGAATGCTTATTCTTCTCACTTTAATAAACCGCAAATTGGAGGTATAAGAGGGACTTTTTTCTTTCTTAATTCACTAACGCGCTTTTCTCCATGCAAAAGACAAGAATTCTGTGCAACGCGTTCTTCATGCAACTAGGAGCAAGTTAATATTCAAGTTCATAAGAAGATGATCAGCCAAAATTCTATGACATTAGCCTTGGGATTTAATGTGCCGGGCATTTTCACAATTTGCAAAAGACACTATTACATTTTGGTTCTGCATTTTCATGAACTTTGTTCATTCAAATTATAAGCTCTTATACAATCAGCTCCCGTCTTAGATAATTGGAAAGATTAAATTGGTCAAATATTAAAGTTATTACACAGAACTCAATACCGGTCATTCCGAAAGAATCGTCTTGAATTTGATACATTAAAGGTGAACATTTAATTTTGGGAAGCAATTATTTTTAAACGAAATATACATTTTCATACAAGACCTTGTATCGAAAAGTCCAGCAGTCTCTTAATGAATAGTGCAATGGAGAAAAATCTAAATTCTCCTAATATATATGAATTAAACTGCGCCTTTCTGGATGTCAGTTTGCTTGGAAGATCTCGAGTACTTCAGAGCGTAATAATGATTAATGTTTGGCTTGAAAGAAAAATTGATCCCTACCCGCGTCGGAATTCAAATTTGACAAAATTATCGAATACCCGATGCATCTTTAACTTTCAATCTAACTTTAAGAACTTAATGCTTTGGTTATAGATCCAAACCACTGAATAGAAAAATTGTAATCGTCTATTTGAGTTGCTTACAACCATGCACTAACATCATCCCGAGCAATTATGTAAGTGAGAAACTAAAAGTTTAACTCATTCACAGCCAGCTATCAGATCAATGCGATTTCCGCAGTGTTTTCACTTTTTCTTGAGAAAAAAGGTAAGGAAAAATGCTTGCAAAATTGACATGCTAAAGAATTGATATCATATTTTATTACCGATGTTTATTACTGATTTTATTACCGAGATTTTAAATCCTCTGTGATGAACCATCGTTCTTTTTTTTCAGAAAAAAATATTCACCTTTATATAATTACATTCCGGGATGCTTTAATCCAAGATTAGGTTAAAATATTAAGCACTTAAAATCAGTGGATAGAAGCTTGATTTGTGATAAATTCTGTTATACTGATAAAAATTTTATTCGAAAGTGGCAATTGGGAATCAAAGGTTATTGCTGCATCAAACTTCCTTCATAGCAGTACTTGTTACGTATTCCCTTTCAACTTATCGATGCATTACATTTCATTTCATTTATAACTCTTGATATGTTTATAAAATCATGTGATTGGGGGTAGATTTCGAGATATTCTCATTTGTTAAAAATTTGCATTTTAGTTTAAAATAGGCTCCAGTCCCAATTTTAGGTAATCAGGGTGAATTTTTTTTAAAAATCAAATACATTTTTTTAAAAAAATGGTATTCCACTATTTTTTTTTTTATTTTTCAGATACATAATAAAATTGATGCACTCTGACAATGGCAGTGAATTAACATCTTAGGGCTTTCTGATTCGAGCGTTGGCTTGAATTTTGTCCAAATCTCTCGCCTGGTTAGATTAACAATTCGAGGCCAGGCATTGCTCTATTATTTTCAATATTTATCCTTAAAATGAATTCAAAACACAAAACAAATATCTTTCTAATAAAGCTCAGCAATTATTTTATCAGAATCTTCAGCAATTATTTTATCAGTTCTCTTTCAGTCAGTCGCTTCCAACTTATAAAATTAACTTAAAAGATATCCAAAAATATTAATCCCGTTCTGTCAAAACATTTTATAGAATCCTTAGGGACGGACTGCTTTTTTTCCTGTAATGATATATTTTTATGGAATTATATACGCTACAAATTCTTAAATTTGGATTTTTTTATTACCATTATCTTCACAAATTGGTTTGTTTTATTTATCAAATTTTGATATTCATATGAGGGAAAGGATTTAGTTTAAGACTTTTATTCACGTCAAATGTTATTTTTGCATTATTAATATATTTCTTAAAAGAACGACCCTGTTAAACGTATTAACATACAATTCAAAAATCAAACCATAATTAAGGCCTTATAGGATAAACATTTAATGGATTTATATTTTTCTTTCAACTGGCAACCGAATTTATTCCTTTCATCTGAACTAGTATGATTACCTCTTGTGCCATAAATGCTGATACATTTCGAATCCAAGTGAAATATGAATTGCAGAAGGCATCAGTTTCTAAACGTTGTGAATGACTTCAATATTGGTAACACATGCTCGCCTATTCTGACAGTGAATGAGTTAAAAATGTTCATGAAATTCTGCTCTATGACTGCAGTCCATCGTTTTAGAAATATATCGTTCAAATTTCCAACTATTATGCAATATCAAATGTTCAACCCTTCCCACTCGATAAACCGTGCTGCAGGAACAGAATTTCCTGCTTGACAAGCAATGCGGGATCGGAGCGTCTCTCCCCGAGGAATGTCGCGTCGAATGAATCCACCCCAACGACACGAGAAGAACGGTGGAGCGACCTAGGTAGGACCATGACATTGTTTAGAAGGAGAATTATCCTTACACTTGCCCATGTGTAGTTAAATAATTGCATTAAAAACTCCCATCAACATTGCATATTTTTGAATGAGATTGAATGACATATACACAACACTCACACAAAATTCAAACAAAAAAACTTTGCATTTCGATGGTCACTAGACATCAAGTTTATCGTATATAATTGTAAAATAAAATATTCTTAATCTCTGAGGGAATAAATTGTTGAGTATTGTTTATAACATACAATGCGATTGATTTACAACTACACTTATCAATTCAAATATTTATTCAATTAATCTGTAAGTAGGTAATGATTGCATGTATATGGCATTCAATATTATATATACTAGTGTAGTGCAGTGCAGTGCAGTGCAGGTTTTTCTTGTTTAGAAGGGTGGAGAGAGATCCGATTTCAGAGTACATTTCGGATTTCACCAATGAGTTAAAAATGTACAGAGTAAAAAGAAATTTTGTTCTCAATGAGATCAAACTGAAAAAAAAATGGCAATTAACTACGAAACCCAAAACTAAATACATTTTAAGAGTATTTTTGTTGATGGAATAAGACAACTCATTTCACTCAGGATTTTCAACAAAATTAGACAACAAACTTTGCTAATGACTCAAGTTTACAAAATTACTTTTTGGGAAATGAAAGAAAGATTTGGAATTAGCTCTCTGCAGCGTACTATGAATAAATTTTACAAATGCAACATAAACTGAACCTGAAAATATTGATTTCAATTTAAATTGTTAGAACAAAAGACCAAAAAAGTGTTGCAAAATATTTCTTTTGTCCTTTCCAGATTTAATAAATTCAATATACATATCTGCTTGCAATTCCTTTGTATCTTACAAACTCTAAAGATCAGAGAGAGGAGTCTCTCCAAAACTTATTACGAAAAAGAATGCTTTCCATGGCTCTAAATAATTCAACCGTTACAAAATGTTGATCTTTGGTGTGAATTTAGTCATATTACTAAATCTATTCTGTCATCTTTGGCGAGTTATTTGGCGATTATTCCCGAGTAGGTGTTAATGGTGTTCAAAAATACCATTTGTGTTTTGGACAAGTTGTTCTCAAACGAGTGAAATAAAACTGCCCTTACAGTAACAAAAATATCAAATTGGATGTGGGGTTTTAATGTATTGCGCTTTGGAATTGTCACGTTTATATTTTTCTGGAAGGAAAAGCCGACAGGTAATCAACTCGTCTGAAGACATGACTCAAAATTTGATAAATCTATATTATGGATATCAAATATACGTATCAAATTTTATCTATATAGTTATCTTCATTTTGTAATCATCATGTGAACTTATATTCGAACAGTCTGACAGAGATTTCTCTGAAACAGATTTTATACAAAATATAATCCGTAAATTGAATGTAAAGATCGTATACCAAATTTCAAGCTTCCAACTCAAAGCAATTTAAATTCATTGCCACAGACAGATGGACAATTTCCAAAGATGCATTTTTCGAAATATTCGTCTAAAACGTGGAGATTAGTCAAAATCTCAAGCTCGAATTCTCTGACGATTGTTATACTTTCTCGTATAACGCGTAGCATACGAGAAAGTAAAAATGTCTTATATTTTATGAGAAAAAGTAAAAGTAATACGCTATAAATTTTGAAACAGTTCGCTAACGCTGCTATAATTTTGCGTCATTAACATTAAAATGAGCAAGTTTTAAGTTTTAAAAATTTTGCAATTGATCAGAATCATTTGAGAGCCAAATTAAAATGTGTCCATGTACATTTAGCCAAACTAGTACTTGACTAAAAGTATAGATTTCAAATATGGAAACTTAAGAATACCCTTTAACGTTTCGAAATTATATCTCTTCATTCAAAAAGTTACACGAAATTTGACATTGCAGTCCTTTTAAAAAGGGAATGTCACAGCTTTCACTGAACAACCATCCAATTTGAAGATGAACTTTACTTGCACCAGGCACATAAATGCATTCTATCTAGGATAGGGTCAAATCACGGATTCCGAGTTCAATTCTGATATGAAATCCTGATAAGTATCCCAATGCTCAAACTGTGACGACATATTAGGAAATAAATCGATACAACTACAATTACCAGAACCGTTGGATGAGGCACGTCAGTCCCAGTTTGAAATCGGTTCAAAAATGGCACATATATCCCAGATTTGCTCTGATTTAATTAAACTAGAAGATTTTACTCTTTATTAATAATAATTCATATTAAACATTATTAATGCTTCAATTTTAAGGAACTTAGATCCAGAAAAATTCAATTTTTCATGTTTTATCCATTGCAGAATATAATAACCATATTATGACTATTGTAAATAAATTTACAGAAGGAAACATTGTAAAATGGCTAAATGATTTTTTATCTTGTTAAAAATGTACAAATATTTCCTCCATTTTTATCTACAGAATGTATTTATTGCCCACGACTTGGACCCTAAATCGCAATGTATATTAATGTTTACAAAATTTGATCATACTAACGCGTGACTTATTTCTAAATTTTTTCAGATGTAACTAAATGATTTAAACGAACGATTTTTTTAAAAGGCTCTTTAAATTTTGTTCTAATTTCTAGTTAAAATGCAGCGTGATCATAGCAATATAAAAAAATGGATTATAAAATATCTGAGTGCCTTAAAGACTGAGGCATATAGTTAAAACGTCTCACGTTATCATCCTTTAAGTTAAGATTTATCAACGCATATTGGAAAAATAATGTAAAGGAGTAGAAGCTATACCGAACTGTCATAAACTGCATACTATCACAGAAAAAGCTATATTTATGCAATTTTTACCTTTCTCACTAATGGCATAAAAAGTAAAGCTCAAAAATTTTGTATCAAAAAGACTGGATCCTCAAAAGTAAGAACAAATACAGATTATTATTGATGATACTGATTAAAATTAGTTATTTCAAATTAGATTTTAGTTTTAGTAGACTATACTTTTAAATTCCATGTTAAATAAAAATATGTATACTGTGATAACTCACTATCATAGTGACCATAGAAAAGAAAAGCGTTTTAAAAGTTCATAGTAAATAATCAAAAGTAATCATAAGTTCATCATAAGTAAAAAAGGTAATTCAAAATACTCACCTGATACCATAAACTGCCTTTTATACGATTGTCCAGTGTTTGAACAATCAAGTCACTCATATTGACTAATATTTTTTCCAAGCAACCACATTTCATTTAATTTTAATTCTTAAAATGACTTACCAAGTAAAAATTTCAACCAATACTAAAATTACATCAGACTAAAATCGTGCAAAATTGATGTTATGAGTTATGCTGAAAAAGTACGTATTCCACCAGATTCATTAATTTTTTTACTACATTTAGTGACAGTATATGTAAGGTGAATAAAATATGTATTACTTGTTAAATTAAATCTCTTCGGGAAGGTATAGGTAATCTTTTTTCAAAAATTTTGCAAAATGTTCAGTTAACACATTATCAGCTTTTAAAGCATAATAACTGTAGCTTCATTATTTAAACGTTTCGTGAAAAGCATTTCTTCCTCATGCGTTAGGGTCAAATCACTTTGATTATGCAGATGGACAATATTATGAAAGGAAGTTCAATGGAAGCAGTTAAAGTTCACGATAATATTCTTACAATTTTTCCACATCTCATAAGCATTGTAACATTTAATGCATAAATATATTTGGTCATAAAGTCAACCTACAAAAAGATACTTGACATCTGCCACGATTTTTCGACTGATTACATCTAGGACACACTATCCTCGCATACAACTAGTAAACCAATGTCTTAAGAAAACCTAGGGTACTTCTTAAACTTCACACAAACTCAAGTGCTATCCCTCCCCGCTTCAGAACGACAATTATCACAGTATCCGGATTTTTTTTATATCCCGAGTTCTCAAACATGAAACATCTGAGCTTCTTAATGTAAGAAAACCGAGTAAGTGTGAATTTTTCTATAACCAACAGTGAAATCAAAATGTGAAACAAACCTGCAAATTTAGTAACAAATTCAAGTGTAAAATTTCTGATGTTGCATTTTTCAGCTATGAAATTAATATGCAAGTGAATACACCAACCGAACGTAAGGAGAGAGATGCGATAAAAATTTAAACCTTATTTGCCAATTCGGTTCTCCGACAAAATTTCATCTATTTAGCTCATTGCGTGTTAATGATTATCATGCTTATTTGAACTCTAACAGGCATATTCAATGAATGGGCGTAATTCATCAAACAAAAATTTAGTATAGAGATCACATATCAAATTTCATTCACTCGATTAGAACGTTTAATTATTCGGTTCAGACAAACAGCTATTATTTCAAAAATTTGTTTTTCAAATTCGTCGAAATTTCGATTTGAAACCTTTTTTCCGATTGAAATACTTTTGCTTTCTCGTATGCCAAGTACACAAAAAAATGATCCTGCAACTAACTAAACGAAAGCTACTTCAGGTAGGTTTCCATGTCCTGTCAGCACTTCTGGTTTCGTAGGTGTTTACTCTTGCATAAAATTCACCAAAATAAAGTCTGGCATCACCCCCTCGGTATTAGATTTTATTTAAAACAGGCAATCAATTAAAACAAACACGCTCCTTTGAAGCAAAAATATTGCGAACTAAAATTCATTTAACCGATTTCCTACGAAATAATTTTAAAAAGAAAAATCGGAAAAGAAATTAGAATCGTACTTACATTAACGAAGAGATGAAATGACGAGAGCTGGAATGGCGCAGCGGACCCATGTCTGGAAAAAAATCAATCTTATCAGTAATAAGCGAATGTCTTTGAGTTGCAATTAATAACTTTTAAGCGATCACTTAAACTATCTTATACAGAAATGGTTTCAGCACCAGGAACTCAATCAAAAAAAATAAATAAACTATCTCATATATAACAAAAAAGAAACTAAAACTATAATAAAATAATGATAAAATAAATTGAAATAGAATTTATGCAATCGTCAGACGTTCATACACATTTAAGTGTTAGTGATGTATTTTTAATGCTATTTAATGACGACATTTCATGATTTGAAAAGCTGGCTCTGATACAACTAACCCTCTAAAGACACATTTGAAATGCTGATTAGTTCCATGTAATTTAAAACAAAGAATTTTAAAATTTTAATTATAGTTTACATTTTTATATATAGTTATTCGATGCATGAATTAATAATTTAATGCAGAAATATGTGCATTTAAGTAATAACTTAATAAATTCTCTACTTAATAAATTTACAGCGAAATTCATTTAATTAAAAATTTATTTTTCATTACTGTTTTAAAAAATTTAGGTTATGTTTTTTTAAGACACATTCCTGGATAGAATTTTAAAAAGTACGCAGTTGTAAGACTTCTTGTTTGTTGCGTGAAGCAATGCATGGGTCATGCATTTTCTCACCGCTTTTTTTTATTCTTTCAACATTTGATTAACAAGGAATGTTTTAAAAAATACCCGATGTAAAAAAAAGATCGGCAGGTTCGATAAAATTCCTACTAGTTCTCAATGTCCAATTTGGTTGATAAAGATGTTGATGGAAGATTTTACTTACCAAATACATGTTCCATTTTTTACTTCCTCGTTAGCAAAAAGAAGTGAATCAAAATAATCGTTAAAATTGTATTTCAAAAAGACTTATTGCGGATCTGAAATTTCGGAATTGGAAGGCAAACTCATTAGCCTAAAATAAAATATAAACAAAATAAAAGATGATTCAGCTGTGCCGATCACTATTTTGGATGTTTCATGGTATTATTTAATGTGAGTAAACAGTTATCCTAAACAATCTCCTAAGATTTTTCTAATCGAGGCTCCGATGTCCCGGTTAAAAACACGTAACAGAGCATTTAACCTTTTGCACTGCGGGAGCAATTCGATGCATTAATCATCTAATATGCCAGTCCGCTGAGAAAAACATGTTTTAACCACATGACATACGAATTTATTTAACTTCCTAATTAGATGACATATCCAATATTAAACATTTATTGTCATTTTAATTCCTATAAAAATGTAACGAGTTTTAAGATAAAGGAAATTTTCTAAATGATTCTAGCATTTTAAATTACTTAATGCTTTCACTTAATTGCATGTTTAAAATTATTAATTCAATATTTCAATGAGCTTGTCAGAGACGTCATTGTATGTGAAGTGGTAAATGGGAATTCTTCGGAAAAATTCATAAACATCGTAACACTCTTAAACAGTTTTAAAATTCAAATTTAAAAAATGTCAAAAAGATGCACTGTATTAGGTAAAGGCTTCTCACTGGTACCCGAGAGAAGCGATTCGATTGCAAAGGATTAATCTGAGCAGTGGCGGATTTAAAGCAAGGCAAACTAGATAGGGCCTGAAACCACTAGACTAAGAGAACTACTAGAAGTATATAGATTAAAAACCATTTTCCTACTTTGTTGAGTAAATTTGTAAAAATTGTGAATGAAACAATATTAGGAGAATATGTATACCTTATAAATATAACAACTATTTCCTAAGTATCTCATTCTGCTCACTTTATTAGATTAATAAAAATAGAACACCTGCTTGAATAATATCGGGCGTAAACGCAGACGTCAGAGCCTGAAGTCATTATAAACAAAACAAAAATTAATGTCTCAAAGCGAAGTTAAAATGTATTAACCTAATATAAATCTTTAGCATGTTAAGGAACTGAAATGTACAATTAAATTGGCTATCTTAATAAAAGAAAGGCTTGCTAGCTTATACTGCTTGGGGTCCCAATAAGTCCTAATCTAACACTTAAAGATCCTGACATTGGTAAAAATTGATTAAAACTGTAAATTTTCTATTTTTAGCTTTTGTGAATGGTTACAATGCGAGTATTCATTTGCAAAAGAAAAAATATTTTTATATTTTGATTCGTTAGATAGAGTTTTTAATATTTCAGTTTTTTTTATTTTTTAAAATTAAAATTAAGATGCCACTCACTTGCTTAAATTTAAACAGCTGTAATAGGACAATTTTATTTTCTTCCAATTGCCGGAATTTTAAAAGACTAAATGCGCATCATATTATTTGTTACTTCTCAGGAAATTTTATGTTATACAGCATGAGCATAGGATATAATTTTGCATGAATGAATCATTTACGAATCTATGAATTTTTTTTATTATTATTAAAGATCTTTAGAAATACTAGAACAATGATTTTTAAAAATTGAAAAACATGGAATTTAAGAAAGAATTAAATGAAGAAAGAATTAAAATATCTAAAAATGAATTCATGTTCCATTTTTAATGCAAGCTTTATAACTTATTTAAAAAAATTATCAAAAACTATTCAAGTTACTAGTGAATTGATGTGGAAATTTTTTTACATCATTAGATTAATATAATAACATTTCTAGGAAAACTTCAAAATAATATCTCCGAAAATGGGAAATTTTGGATTCGACGTTCATTGTATCCTTAACACATCATTTAATAAAAATGCCTTTAGTAAAAAAAATTGACTTGAAAAGAAATGCATTTTGCACTAATTAATGAGTTTCGATTGAAATCTAAGAATAAAAAGTAAATTATCAAATATTACGAATTTTCCAAAACAGTCCCGATTTCTGACTAAATGAGATATAATAAATTCATTGTAATTGAATTAAATCTCTTTTCAATCAGTTGTCGGCTCCTAATAAAAAAATCGAATAAAGATTGTACTCTAGCTTTCATTTAATCATTCATTTTATGATAATTGTAATGATTTTTCCCATCAAATTACATGAAGAGAACTTTAACAAATAGAATTGCTATAAGAAAACCCGAGTGTTAATAAAGAAAGATTTAGAACAAAATATGGATTTTAACTCTTTCAGACCTTCAAACGGGAATAAAATATTCTGGAAGCGTGAGTCTAAAGGGTGGAAAGTTGGTCATATAAAATGCAGCTGAAAATTTTGGCATAAAATTTTCACCTTTCACATTTTTTAAAAAAAATATAAAACAGACTCCAGTAACAACATAGTCTTTTCAAATTCATAACATCCAAAAAATTGCAGCTGTGCTCTGAACTATCTGCAAATCAATTGAAATCGGGAGAGGAAATAGAGAATTAACACAGTACAAGGTCATTAGTGCAGTTATTGTTTGTAATTGCATAGCGCACTTGTGGCTCCCGATGTCTGTTGCATGCAACAGTCAGAGCACAGGCAGTTCGAGAAATTTCTGTTTTCCAAAGGTTTTAAAATTAACTTGAGAATGTTAATCTAGTTCAGAGAAATGGTGTTTATCTAGAATCTGCAGAAAACAAGTTAAAACTGAATATGAAATTAGATTTAAATATATATTGTCCTGCAAAGAAATTTTTTAAATTATACTATAAAGAAAGGAAATAATGCAAGTGAAAGTTATCTAGTACGATTTGAAATCGGAACTGAAATTAAATTATATTTGTGAAATCTATTTTCTCCAACAAAAGAAAAGGCTTAAAAAACTTCATAATCTCAACTATGATAAGAATTTCGAATAAATTCATTTAGATGCTTGTAAAGAGGATTTAATAACATTCACCTTACATTAGTTCGATAACAAATAAACACAAACGAAATAACTTTAGAAATGGATCAATGAAGAATCGAGCCAAAATTTCACAAAAAATGCAATTCTTTCAACTCGAAAAAGTGATTCGTTATTTAATTATTCACTTAAAAAAAGATGTTTATTCTTATTCAAAATAAATATGCATGATTGTTTGAAGGCGAATTTCTCTGAAAAATTAATCTTTATCATTCTATAGGCATCTTTAACAATAAAAAAAAAAGGAATAAAACGTGAAAATGATGTGTCGCCTTAAAAGATGCGCGAGACTTACCATCCGAGCGGAAAGAGTAAGTATTTTTTTATGTCAGAAGAAGCCATTTTGAGAATGCAGTTTGAGAATCCGTAGGCGAAAATTGAAATTTTATTATCTGCACGAGCATCTCAAAAAATCAGCTTTTAAAAACGTGCTGCTATTGCATTTTAAAAAGTTCTGATTAAAAAAATGACTTCGGCAAAAAAACTCTAGAAAAATATCATTTTGAGCACGTGATTATATGAAATGAAATAAATAGGAAATGTTATTTTTTAAACAATAAATGAGAGACCAAGTTTTTTGGATCGTTCGCAATACTAAAGTGACTAATTAGAACAATTAAAATGAATAAAAATGTAACTTGTGCGAGCACGTGGTGCTTGGCCGTTCAAGAAATTATACTCTGACATACATAAAAACTTGCTTTGCAGATTTCATTTAAATCTTTTTTCTTATCTTCCAAGTATAATTTGGAAAAGGTTTCATTCAATGCATTGTTTAAACGTTTGCAGTAAATATTACATGCAACACAGAGCAGAAAAAGGAAGAAAATAAATATCGTAAAATATTTTATACATAAAATAATTCTGTTTCTCGATACAAGAAGTATATTAGTTTTTGTTGTATTTAATTTCAAAGTATCTTTGATTTGCTAGAAAAAATATACTGGAAAATTAAAAAGAAGTTTTTAAATTTAATTTTAATCATTTCATTAAAATTTTCATATAAATGTAAATTAAATTTTTGTGAGACTTCGTAAATAAAAAAAAAACAATAGCATTTTTTTTTTCAAATTTTACATCTATTCATATTAATTTCTTGAATATTCTGTTATAATTCCATTGCTCCTGCATTTTTCATATACATTTCTTCCTTATAACCAACTTAATATTCGGATAAGCACGATTTAATTCCTAAGTCTTCCCGGGATGAGGGGATAAAAAATGTCTAACGCTATTATTGTGTTAGAGCAAAATGAGCTATACTGCTCCAAACCCAAAATAAAGTAGCTTATCAATTCTACTTGGGAAACAATTTTACAATGTTTTGATTTTTCTTATATCAATACTGCAGATAATTAATTATCCATTATAAGACTGATTTATCTTAATTGAGAAAGAAATTTCAACTTGTAGGTAAAGAGCATTTTTAAATAATGTTCGTTTTCTCATTTAAATTAGCTCTTCTCCAATGATCAACATCTGGAATTCATTCGTGTAAAGTAAGCAAAATATTATGATTACGTATGAATCATGAGAACGGTCGATCATTAACCGGACTTTAAGGTTAATTCTACTGTAGTTAACCATACCGCAGCTGCTTTTTCATCAATTTGACTTGAGCAGATGGAGCATTACTCATTTAACAAAAATGTTACCACTAAAGTTTTTAAATTTGAAGCTAAGTACATGGTAAGCAGAAACTTCAACCGATTTTCCAGCCAAGAAATGCTTTGTCAAATGGATTTTGGCATATTATGATGCGAAGCAGCTGCAGCAATAATTTTGAAATATGCATGAAAAAATTAAATTTATTCGGGAGAATTTTATTTAAACATAATGAACATTATGTTTAAATAAAATTATTATTATTATCATTATGCTCCAATACACAATTTTATTGGAACATAATGAACTGTTTAAATTGGTACATGATTCTAATGATAATTTGTGTTACAAAATATATACAAATTGAATTTTACGGGGAAATACAGGTTAAGGTCGATAAAATTATTCTACCCTGAAAAAAAGTAATCTTTTCCTCTGTCTTTCGTAGTTGTTAATTTCTACTGAAAATTTTTTAACCATTAAAAACAAATACCTAAATTTATATAATAGTAGTTTTCAGAAAACTGTTTACCGATTTAAACAACGTTAAATATCATTTTTTATAAAGAGTTTTTTCCAATTAAAAATATAATTTTATCTTTAAAGATAGTCTAAGATTATTATCTAAAAATTTTGGTTTCCTAATTTTTAAACAATATACTAATCAAGGAAATTTTCTGCGTTAAGATTCTTTATTTACTGAACATAATTATTGATCCCTTTTTCCCAATGGAAAATATGTAACCGTAGAAAAGTTTAGAAAGTAGTCATTATATATAATTAGGGCGAGCCCTCTATATATTTGATGTTTTTAGATACTATTTAAACTTCATCGACTATATATCGGTACAACCAGAATGGATTTACAATTCGTTAAAAGAATGGTAGGCATGTGACATTTTCGTTGGCCTACACATTTAATATTCATCAAATTTAAATGGGAAAATCTAACTTCAGACATTGTAAATTAGAACTATTTAATTTCTAAATTTTATTTTACATCGAATAATTACCGATATAAAATACTTCATAATTCCTTTTTATACTTTATCATGTATAATTATGAATGTGCAACAAAATTTAGATATCTTTTACAAACAGTGTTTTTAAAATTAGAAACAAAAATTAGAACAAATTTTCTAAATACAATGAAGTAGCAGGTAGAACTGAAGAAGGAGCAAGGCTTGTATTCTTCTAATAAATGCTATATCGCTTCAAATATCAACTAAATACCGTCAAATTGCCATATTTAACAGCTTATTGATTATTTTTTTAAAGTACAGCCTAGTAATTGTTTCGCATTCTTAAGTTTAGGCAGTTCACTTTTTATAATCACGATGTATACTTTTTATAATCTGATTATACTTCAATTAAATTATCAGCAAAACAATTGAGAATTTTTATAAAAAACTGGGCACGTTTAGGCTATCAAAAATCCTATGAGTATTTAGGATTTTTTCAAAAACGTTATCAATTCATAATTCTTCCAAAATTATAACATGTTAAGCAAGTAGGTTGAAGTGAAGATTAGTGTTCACTTATGATTAATTAATGATAGAAACAATGACAACAATGTAAAAAAAATATTGCCGCTTATTTTATATTTCATTTATACTACATACAATAAAAAATGTGCGCTGAGGAATCTGAGCTATCTTTAATATATCTATATGAATTGAGACAGTAATGAGTTCTATGATTAAAACTAATTTTAAAGCATAAAACAATTATTTGGAGAAAAAAGTTAAGAGATAAGAAAAAGTTATAAGAAGTTATTTATAGGAAATAAATCCAGTGAATAATTATGGTGCTATTTTAATCGATGGATAATCCAAGAAAAATACTGTTATACTATTGAATACGCATAAAAATACAACTGAAAAAACCTTAAAATAGAATATAAATCAATTCATAAAGCTAATTTCAATAATCACCGACAATCAGCATATCACAAATACTTAAATTAACCTATAAGTATACATGTAAATGATATAAAATGAATAATTAGAAATCAAATATAACAATTTTTTTAATTTGTTATTTTATTTAATACATGAATTTCAAAATGCATTCTCAATGCTGTATAAGAATGTGCAAGTACTACATTGAAATAGATTAAAAATTGATACTTTCAAATAAACATTCATTTTAATATGAAATTTATAATTGTCAAACTCCAATCTAAATATTCATAAACATTGTTGCATTTGTTAATCGTTTCTCTTCAAAGTATAATAACCCATATTTTTCGATATTACTAAAATTACTTAATCTCGAATGCTTATTAACTAAAAATTAAATAAAAGAGTAGATTCTACCACTCCTTGGCGCTAATTTTTTGAGGTGCATTTTTTTAAAAAAATTTAAACTTTGACAGTCAAAACTGTAGAAGATGCGAGAGAGTGCCAAGTTAACGATTTTGAAAATGGCGCCAAACAGTGGTCTATTCTGTACTTTCTACGGAAATTGCGTCTTAAAATAAAATATATTTCCTGTGTAAAAAAATCTGTTTATATATAAACAAGCAAAATACTCATTTAGCGTTTGATACTTAAAATCACAGAATAAGGTGTACTACTTCAATTATCATAACACTTGGTTATAAAAATACTCAAATGAGTAAACATGAACTTACCGGAAATACACGCCAGAAAAGCAGGAGTTTAGAAGTATTTGTTTCTTGAATATAGATACGTCTTTGATATTTTTATTGTCTCTCTTCTACAGTTTTTGGATCCCGATAAGTTTCCATCACTCCTATCAATATTTCAGAGCTACGAATCGTAGACCCATGAAGCTCAACTGACATCTTTCTGTTGAATAAGTTGGTAAATAGATTCTTTTTCTCGAATCTTGACAACATCAAAAAGGTAGGGAAGAAGAAGAGTAATCCGATGTTTTCCGAGAGTAACTTCTGAATTAAATGCAAAAAACAATAACGTCATAATCGAGAACAAATGAAAACAATTTCACAGCCACATCACCAACTCAAGGACAAAAAGCGAATGAAGAACGACACCGGAGAACAGGAGAAAGTGGACTGCGTGATCATTCGTGACGTCACAATACCGATAATCATAATATTTTCAAAGAAATTTGCAAATGGTCGGGAAGGATTAGATAAAAAGGTAGAGGTATAAAACTTACAACCAATCAGACACGTTTCGTGTTTACCTAAGAATAATTACTAATTATTTTCTCCAACTTAAGTAACGAAAATCTTGTTGAGTTGGCAGAGTTATTTTATATGGAATGAGAAATACATTTTAAGCCCACTTACATGTAAAATGAATTAGTTTATTTAATGCGATAAAACTATTAGTAAAATCTTCATCGATGCCGATTTTTAATTCTGATCCATTTAATTATCTGTGAAAAAAAAAGAAAGGAGCGATTAAAATATAAATTTTTACATTAAGAAGTGAGGAACAAAATTCAGTTTCATGAAGTGTTATAATGTTTTGTATTAAAATAATCTGTTCTCTTAATTTATCGATACACCTAATTTTTTCAAAAATTCGTATTGAATTATGATATTAAATAATACAATTACATCAGAATATATATCATTAATCATATGGTGTTTAATTATAAAGTAAACTCGTTATAAATAGTCATTTATTGAATTATAGATTAATCATGTCAGGAATAAACCAAATGTTTCGCTTTTAACATAGTGCTGCACCAGATGCTTTCTAGTTTGTTCGAATTCACAATCGATTAAAAATTTACAGAATCGGAAGAGGGCTCCATGACTCGACGTCAGTTTAAAATCGCATACATAATTAAAAAACAAAATAATTATTTAAATTAAGAATATTCATAATAATAAATCTTTAGATATTGTTGCGAATTTTGAAAATTCACAATCTCAAAATTTTTTGATGCAGGCTATGTGAAGTATGGATTAAGAAATATTTAATGCCTATTGGTCAGTTTTAAAAATATGCTATTCAAAAAAATTTAATATGATTATGGAATTCGTCCACACTCTTCCCTACCCCCTCCCCTGTTCAATAGCATTCTGCTTTTTCTTATCTCTTTCCACAAATTATGCTTTTGAAATAGTTTAAAAATGCTACAAACCGGTGGGAGTGGTTTCCCTCAAACTCTCTCGTATACTCTAATATATAAAATTAGCACAAAACGCTTTCCGTAATATTGGTGTACAATAACTACAAATTCTTTACCTTTGGCGCAAATTTACCTTCTTAACTGCGTCTATCGTGTCATAATTGGACATAATTTGGCGTTGAGTCTCTGGCACGTGGTTAAGTGATCCGAAAATTGAATGTATTTTAGACATAAATTTTCCGCTCGATTGACACCAAAATTTGACACTGAGTAGCAATTATAGCCACAAAATCTAACATATATATAGTTCACTGTGTTTTTAAATAACTTGGTTTCTAGTTTTTGAAAGTACCGAATGATAGGTGATCAATACTTTGTTGTAATTGGCTAAAATTTCATAAATGTCTATGCTAGAAATGATAAAACTGCGTATCGAATTTTACATAGTTTTAAAATATATTCTAATAGCCTTTTATACAGACTTCTGGGTGGATTTTGTTCAAAATTGGCAGAAATCTATAAGTTTGGTGGAAAGGCTATATACCAAATTTCATCTTTTTAGACGGTTTCAAAAACTTTAAGATTCCTCGAAATCTAAAATTCGAATTTTTTCAAAAAGGATTTTAGTACTTAATGTTTCGTATACTCGAAAGTCAAAATGCTAAATTATTTTTAAGCTGCATTTTTTAGTTTTTCCTTAAACGTATACTCTCAAGTAAAATTCGATTAAATATTATACTAGCCACTTGAACGTCCGGATAGTGCACTTGAAATATTGTTATCTCTAAATGTGGGATTATTAATAGGGAGTGTATTTATTTTAAATGGAACGTTGTTTGATCCGACAAATATTTCAGTAGCATCAATTTTTTTTATAAATCTCTGCACTTTCTATTAAAAAGCAATTTTTTTGCAGTGAATGGTTACCCCCCCCCCATTTTTTAAAAAAATCTCGCTGTAGACAAAAGTTGCAATTGAAGGGTTTGGAAGGAAAAATGAATTTTTGTCACAAACTGAATTTAAAAGCATGTTTTAATTATGTTGGGGGAGCTGTACAAAGATAAAACGGTTTATCAAAGTAATAGCAAGGTTTTCTACTGAGGAAATTATTCGTAAAGAATGTGAGTGGGTACTGCAATAGGTCGTATCGTTTAACTTTAACTTTGTGTGGTGTGGTGTGGTTGTCATTCGTTTTGTGAGGCCTTAATTTTGTGTTAAATAACTTTAATAAATTTCGGCCTAAAGATTTCCCGTGTCAAGTAAAAGATTTATTGTAATACTGCAGTTTCAAATTAGTGCTGGCTATTTTTATGAATCTTTTTGGATAATATAACTGAAAACGGTTAATCCTTTGAGTCGCTTTTCCTTACTCAAAACACTGATATCATTGGAAAATAGTCAGTAATTGATTGAAAATCGATAATTATCTTCCTGTTGGAAAGCGATCATACCAAATGTCATTGAAATTAGGAGGAAATTACGATTGTAAAAAATATTTCTTATTGCTTAAACGCTCATCTTCCTTTCATGACCTAACATTTTTGCCTCTTCCGCACTTGGAGATTGATTCGTGCGGTAAGCCGTAATTATGTGAACAGACTGAGATTTCTTTGCGATTGCTTTGAATTGACCAGTGTGAAATGTTCTCAAGTTGTACGACATTATTTAAATGCAAACATTTTCAAATTAAATTTCATTATTTAACAAACATAAGTTTCAAATTTTCTAATAATGAAATAGTGACTTTCTAGTTCATTAGACGTCTCACTAAAATTTTGAATATTAAAATTCAAATAATCAATTCAGCTTCTTTCTGCCCAATTTGTAATAATGCATGAAAATGCATTTAAACAATAAATGAAATCACAAGGAATAAAGCAAATTATTTTCATGTAAAAGGCATTTATAATTAAAATTTAAAGTAAGTCATTCAAAATATATTTCATATCAAATGTTTGTCAGCAGTAATTCCAATGGGAGTCCTGGTTCAGGCATGGTTTTTTTTCTGGGTTTAATCTGTGACTCCCCCCCCCCCCATAAAAAAGGGTTGTGCAAGCGAGTGCGATTCATGAAGGAACTAATTCGTACTCTTGGCATTTGTTGGCGCTACTAAAAAATAGTTCATTCGGCTTGAATCACTGACAGATCTACCAGCGGTCTTGTAAAGTGCCATAAGTTACTACATCAGAAATACTAAGAAATAAATTTAAACTTTAATACAAATTTTATTCTAGTTATATAAATAGCCAATCAATCATTTAATCCGTAATATACAATAATGGTAATAATGCATTAAATTTAATTTGTGTTGACAAGAAAAGTGCCATCACTTGTGTCAAGCTATGACACTTGATTTCAAAAAATTTAAATACGAGGCATAAATACATAAAAATTTCATAGTCTTCTAAATCCGCACCTGTGAAATGTAAACTAATCTGAATTGTTGAAGCAATGAAGCCAAATCTTTTTCGCGCTCCATCTGCATTTAACCTTCGAAGTTAGTTTTAAAAGCCCTGTTTAGAAAAGGGATGGGTTTCGTGTTAATAATTATAATTCGATGAATTAGAGCGATTTCGGCATATGCGCAACTTGGGGAATTTAAAAATTATATTGATTCTATCAATATTTTGAGGAATTTTTTTTCAGAAGTATAAACACTTTCACATGAATTAGAAACATCTGATTTTTTAAAAAAAATTGATACGTAAAAAAATATTAAAAAATGAAAAAAAAAAAAAAGATCAAAGAATTCCCAGATTCTTACCTGTGATCCGAAAAAATGTTCTGAACTGGTAAGTAAATGGAAGTAGTATATTTTTCATGTAGCATCTACATTTAAGCTTCGAAGTTGGTTAAAAAATTATAGTTTGAAATAAGATGGAATTCTATTCGAAAAGCACACTGCTATGAATTGGAGGGATTTAAACGCATGTGAAAGTTGAGCAATTTAAAAATGGTCTTAATTCTATTGATATTTTGAAATTTGAATTCATTTTTTGTAAGCATATTAATTTTAATAATTTATATTAAATTTAAAGTAGTCTTCCTTTTAATGAATAAAACAAATTGAAAATGAAGAACAAATATGCAAAAATATTCATTATTTATCGAATTCGAACCTGTAATATGGAAAACTCTCCGAAAAAGCAATGCTGGTTAATTTATAAGTTCAAGCCTCTTAGAGCGAAAAATGCTGTCAAGTTTCCAAGTTCAAATAAAAAGTAATTTCAAGTAATACAGTATAAATCTCTAAAAGCACAATTTTACATATTGGAGTGAGTTTTGCACTTGCGCCGTATGAGGAATTAAAAAAAATTGTATAATCCTCATCATAGTTTCTAGTACACTCATTATTAGTCTGGAGTACAATATACTAAAAATAATTAAATATGTAGAAAATAAGTATAAAACGATTTATCGTCTGCCAAATTCGAATTTATGAACTGCAAATTACTCTAAATTGGTAAATTAAAGAAGTCGTGCCTTTTTTTCGAGCGCCATCTACATTTAACGTCATGCGATTTTAGTGCATGTGCAGAACGAGGATTTTAAAGAATTTTTAAATATGTGGATATTTTTAGATAATTTATTTTTTGGATGTATAATCATTTTAAAACTTTTGCGTAAATTTGGGATTAGTGTAGTGCAGCATAAAAATTTAAAACTTTTCATCCTCTTCCATATTCAATTCTGAGATCCTTAGAATGATCTGAACTTTTAAGTCATCGAAGTGGCACATTTTTCTAGCGCCGTCTAATTTAACATTCAAATTTTTTTCAAAAAATCGTAACTTGAAATAGTATTTGATTCTCGTCAAAATGCGTAATGCTATGAATTTCAGTGATTTAAGCACGTGCGAAAGATATGGAATTGAATAATAGAATTATTTATATTGATGTTTTGAGATAAAAATGAATTTTTGGAATAAGAACTATTTAAACCATTTGTAGCAATCTTTAAAAAGAATGTGTAGCAACCTTTAAATAGAATTTTCAGCAACCTTTAAACAGAAAAAATAAATATAACTATTCATCATCGCCCATATTGGAACCTGCGATAGAAGAGCATTGCCTTTTAATCCATCAATTCAAACATTCCATCTATAGTCAATCTCGTCAGTTCGAATGAAAAATAATAGTTTGAAAGAGGTCAGAATTCTGCTGTAAAAGCGCAGTGCTATGAATCGGAATGATTTCGGCGTATATGTGGTATGAGAAATTAATTATATTTATTTCTACTGATATTTTGAGTTTAAAATTTATTATTTTTTTAAGAATTGTCATTTATATTTCGTCGTAAACATAGAATTCTTCTGGAGGGTCATGCACAAAAAAATATCTAAAATGAACATAAAATATATAAAATCGTTCATCGTTTCTTTGATTGGAATCTACGATATGCGGAAAGCTTTGATCTATGAATCATTAGTCACACATTTTTCTATCTTCATCTTCATTACCTTGCGAATTTCTTAATTCTGCTACTATTTTAAGATAATTTGGTTTCGAAAATATAACCAAAACATTAACTTGAAGTATCCTTACATTTAATCTGCAGTATAAATTTAAAAAAGAAGAAAATTTATATAAAACTATTCATTGCCAGCAGGATACGAATATAAAATCTGCCGAACGCTCTCAACTGAAAGGCCGCTGAAACCATCAGAGCAAATATTCTTCGACTGCCATATGCATTTAAGATTCAAAGTTCGGGAAGAAAATATCTTAGTTTTTAATTTATAGGATTCTGCTCGAAAAGCCCAGTGCCATGAATTGATGTTATTTATAGACATCCGAAATATGTGGAATTTAAAAGTTGTGTTAATTGTGCTGATATTTTGAACTAAAAATTTATTTCTTGATGTGTAACTATTTAAATAATTCGTAGTAATCTTAGAATTATTCCTGAGATCAATGTACTGTAAAAATTAAAATCAAAGAACAAATATTTAAACTTTTCATTGGCAACCTGATTCCAATCGAAACACCTGAAAAATAGTATTTTCGTCCATGATGCACAATCGCAATATATATATATATATATATATAGAGAGAGAGAGAGAGAGAGAGAGAGAGAGAGATGAAATTCTACTCAAAAAGAACAAATCCATTAATTAAAATATACATTTTTTTCGGATCCCGAATAAGAATTGAAAAAAAAAATATAATAAAAAATAAAATAAAATAAATGAATCAAAAAAATATTTGAACATTCAGCTTTCAGATTCCAACTCCAGATCACCGAAACGAAAAAAAATCATCATGTCACTCTCTCCATCGAGCTATGTTTCTTTCGATCATCACTGCAATCGAAGCTTGTTAATTCCTTTAAACAACAACAAAAAAACCATAGTAATAATTGGATAATCGGAATCCAGATACGAAAAAACACACAACACAACGCAACGGATTACAGTTTGTCAGTCTACCCATATAGCGTCATATTCCTCGAAAATGAGAGCCGTGAAAAATTCTTCATAAAATGTCAACATTTTTGAGAATTTTAATAATAGAAAAATTTGGATGTAAATGCACAATACCAAGCATACACATCAAATCTGTGCAAGAACACGAGATCGGAAACTCATATTTCAATTACATTTTAAATATTTTTATGTAAAATATTACATTTCGAATGAAGAAATTCGGTAGACTTTGTTATATTTGAATAATTATTAAGAAAAACCAGAAATTAAAAATATTAAATAAATAAATTGGTTCGTCAGCTTGAACTGAAGCCCACCAAAATGTTAAAAGAAAACAGGATGTCATTTTAACCACTGAGCCACATATTCCTCAATCTTTGCATCTGTCTAAGATTGTTAATAATTCTTAAAAAATTTATAAGAATCTTGATAACAAAAAATAGAAAATCTGGACATAAATGCACAATGCTAAGCATAGAGATGATGACTGCGCATGTGCATGAGGTAGGAAGATCAAATCTGAATTACATTTTCAATATTTTTATTTAAAATATTATATTTGGAATTATGAAATTTGGTAGTTTTTGTAGTATATTAGTAAAAACATGAAGAAAAAATTGAAAATATTAAATAAATAAATTGGTGTGTCTGGTTCCAGACCCGAAAAGAAGACCACCGAAAAGTGAAAAATAACAGCGTGTTATTTTAACCATTCAGCCACATTAAACTCGATCAACGCAGAAGACTAAAATTCTTAAGAATTCAAGAAAATCATCCTCTGTATGCTAAGCATCGTGCATTTATATCCAGATTTTCTGACTTTTGTTATCAAGATTCTTAAAACTTTTCATGAATTGTTAAGAATTTTAGACTGCTGCGTTGATGGAAGAATGCGTGGCTGAATGGTTAAAATTGAATTTTGTAATTTTTCACTTTTCGTTAGTTTTCAGTTCGAGTCTCGAACGCGACACACCATTTTATTTTTTTAATATTTTCATTTTTTTCTTCTTCATATTTATACAAATATACTTCAAAATCTACCAAATTTCATTATTAGAAATGTAATATTTTAAATAAAAATAGTGAAAATGTAATTGAAATTTGAGCTGCCGACATCATGCACATGCGCAGTCATCATCTGTATGCTTAGCATTGTGCATTTATATCCAGATTTTCTGACTTTTGTTATCAAGATTCTTAAAACTTTTCATGAATTGTTAAGAATTTAAGACTGCTGCGTTGATCGAAGAATGCGTGGCTGAATGGTTAGAATGGAACTCTGTTCTTTTTAACTTTTCGGTGGTCTTCAGTTTGGGTCTGGAACCCAAAAAATCAATTTATTTATTCAAATTTTTCCTTTTTTTCTCAATAATTACTCAAATATAGTTCAAAATCTGCCAAATTTGATAATTCCGATTGTAACATTTTAAATAAAAATATTGAAAAGGCAATTTAAATTTGAGCTTCCGACCCCGTGCACATGCGCAGTCATCATCTGTAGGCGTAGCATTGTGAATTTACAGCTAGAATTTCTTACTTTTATTATCAAGATTCTAAAACTTTTCATTAATTGTTGAGAATTTTAGACTTCTGCGTTCATCGAGGAAAACGTGGCTGAATGGTTAAAATGACAGGCTGTTGTTTTTAACTATTCGAAGGTCTTCAGTTCGGGTCTGTAACCCAACACACCAATTTATTTATTTAAAATTTTCCTTTTTTTCTCAATAATTATTCAAATATACTTCAAAATATGCCAAATTTCATAATTGCAAATGTAATAAATTAAATAAAAATATTGAAAATGCATTTGAAATTTGAGCTTTTGACCACTTACACATGAGCAGTCATCAACTTTATGCTGAGCATTGTGCATTTATAAACCGATTTTATAACTTTTGTTATCAAGAGTCTTAAAACTTTTCATCAATTGCTAAGAATTTTAGACTTCTGCGTTGGTCGAGGAACAAGTTACTAAATGGTTAAAATGACAGGCTGTTTTTATTTCACTTTTTGGAGGTCTTCAGTTCGGACCTGGAACAAAGTAGATCAATTTATTTATTTTATATTTTCCTTTTTTTCTCAATAATAATTCAAATATACTTGAAAATCTGAAAAATTTCATAATTCCAAATGTAATATTTTAAATAAAAATAGTGAAAATGTAATTAAAATTTGAGCTGTCGACCTCATGCACATGCGCAGTCATCATCTGTATGCTTAACATTGTGCATTAATGTCCAGATTTTCTAACCTTTGTTATCAAGATTCTTAAAACTTTTCATGAATAGTTAAGAATTTTAGACTGCTGCGTTGATCGAAGAATGCGTGGCTGAATGGTTAAAATGGAAATCTGTTATTCTCAGTTTTCTTTAGTTTTCAGTTGGAGTCTGGAACCCGACACACCATTTTATTTTTTTTATATTTTTATTTTTTTCTTCATATTTATACTAATATACTTCAAAATCTATAAAATTTCTTAATTAAAAATGCAATATTATTAATAAAAATAGTGAAAATGTAATTGGAATTTGAGCTGCCGACCTCATGCACATGCGCAGTCATCATCTGTATGCTTAGCATTGTGCATTAATATACAGAGTTTCTAACTTTTGTTATCAAGATTCTTAAAACTTTTCTTGAATTGTTAAGAATTTTAGACTGCTGCCTTGACTGAGGAATACGTAGCTGAATGGTTAAAATGGAACTCTGTTATTTTTCACTTTTCGGTGGTCTTCAGTTCGGGTTGACTGCGCATGTGCATGAGGTCGACAGCTCAAATTTCAATTACATTTTCACTATTTTTATTTAAAATATTACATTTGGAATTATGAAATTTGGTAGATTTTGAAGTATAATAGTATAAATATGAAGAAAAAAATGAAAATATTAAAAAAATAAAATATTGTTTCGTGTTGCAGACTAGAACTGAAAACTAACGAAAAGTGAAAAATAACAGCGTTCCATTTTAACCATTCAGCAACGCATTCTTCGATCAACGCAACAGTCTAAAATTCTTAACAATTCATGAAAAGTTTTAAGAATCTTAAAACAAAAGTCAGAAAATCTGGATATAAATGCACAATGCTAAGCATACAGATGATGACTGCCCATGTGCCTAAGGTCGGCAGCTCAAATTTCAATTACATTTTCACTATTTTTATTTAAAATATTACATTTGGAATTATGAAATTTGGTAGATTTTGAAGTATATTAGTATAAATATGAATAAAAAATGAAAATAATAAAAAATTATAATGGTTGGTCGGGTTCCAGACTCGAACTGAAAACTAACGAAAAGTGAAAAATAACAGTGTTCCATTTTAACCATTCATCAACGCTTTTTTCGATCAACGAAGCAGTCTAAAATTCTTAACAATTCATGAAATGTTTTAAGAATCTTG
>JAOUZG010022883.1:146352-163567 GCA_026289955.1 Argiope argentata
TGCTTGGATTTTGATCCTATCTGCTGAGCAGTATTCATGATTTGGAGTTCCGAGCGAAATTTTTCATGCCATCTATTTATAAATTAGATTCATTTTCATTTCGTCTAATATTTAGTTAAGATTGATTGTTTCTCTTCTGTGTGGAAATTTTGAAATAAATGTCAAAAAATAATCTGGAGATATATTTTCTTCAGGTTTTCCACCATTATAATAATCATTGAGATGGGTATGTATAATATTACAATATTAATATCCATCAATATTTATAATTTGGGGAAACAGAATTACTCAAATAATCCTGTACACAAACTTACAGTATTTTATTGAGCCCATGATTTGCAGATTTAAAGTATTTGAATCATTTTAAAAATGTGTACTCACACAATTGTTCCTGATATAAATTAGAAAATTATATTTCATTTAAATCACATAATAAATAATTAATAGCATAATTTCCTGGGACGAAAATCATTCTCATTATCATACCGAAAACCCGAACTCAGTCTTAAAATAAGTTTAATGTTGCATTAAGATAGGATTTAATATAATGAAACTAAAACAAAGGTCAAAATACTTTATTGTCATTACTAATATTCTGCTATTTCTTATATTTTGAGTCAAATAGCGGAAGCTTTCGGTGCCCGGTTTGTAAATATTGTTTGTGTTTAATATTAATTAAATACAATTTGTATTATTTGATGAAAAATAATGTTTTAGGTTCAACGAAGTTAAACATTAAGCTGAATCAAACTTTGTTGTTCTTTTCAGCAAAGTATTTTTTATGAATCTCTTGAGATAGACATGAAAAATATTGTTGTTAAAATCCAATTCAATAACTAAACACAGAATCTTTATTTGCCCTTTTTATCACATGCAGTTCAAAGGCAATTTAAAATGTCTGAATGTAATCAAGTTCATTTCCCTCTTACCATGAAAAACTTATTTTTGTTACTAATGACACTTACCATTGACAAGCGCACTGACGGCCGTCAGTGATTTTAAGCCGAATGAGCGTCTGTTGTTTTTGAAGTAGCGCCAACTAGGGCCAAGAGTACAACATATCCATACAATCATCACATTCGATTGCACAGCCTTTTTTTTTACAGGGAGGCACATTCACTTCACAGATAGTTCACAGAAGAACAACCATGCCTTAACCTGGTATCGAAACTGGGACGCCCAGATCACCGGGAAGACGGGCTGCCCCTAAGCCAGGATGCCGGTAAGAAAAGCTTATATGCGTATCATCTATATTTAATTTCATTTTTTTTCTTTAAAAAAAGTAATTAATGAACCAGCGACAATCAAATATTTTTATTTTAACTTTCAACGGCGAAAAAAAGTCACGTGATTAATTATTTGACAAACCAGTGAGTACTTTAAGAATTTAATTTTACTTATAAAGATAGTTGTTGATGATTATTAAAAATGTATTTCAAAATTATTCAGGTATCAAAATTTTTGCTCACATGATAAATGACAATATTTCAGTCGAAGTTTTGTTTAGAAATTTCCCCAACCATCATTTTGTTCAAGCTATAAAACAATGTCCAATTGATGAATGTAAATGGAAGTTAATAAAATTTTTAAAAATACCAGCATAAATGCAGGGGCGTGCTTACAAACGCACTCCTTAAACCATTAGAAAATTAGACTATCAAAAGATAAATATTTCGCCCCCTCCCCCAAAATAAATAATATTTTGAAAATACTGCATAAAGAACAAGAATATTTTTTTTTCGAAAATTTTAATAAAAATCTCAGAATAGTTATACTCAGAATAGTAAACAACAACAACCGAATAATATTGACTTGTAACTAACGTGTTATAAACCAACTAAATAAGAAACGGAAATTTAAAAAAAGTATTTACTTCTTTACAATCGTAAGTCCGGGGAAATACTATGCTCCCAAATCCAGAGCACTTGAAAATAAGTTTAGTGCGCAACCTAGTTACTAATTTAGAAAATAACAGTTGAAATATCAAAATTATAAAAATAATCCAAACCACTATAAATGTGTTACAATGTCCAAGTAAAATACCAGAGCAATTCCTTTGCATAGTTATAAACCAATCAAGGCAAAAAAGCAAAATCTGCGCATTTAATCCATATCTACTGATAAAGTTTGTAACCATTCACCACACTCAATAACCCAAACTTTTTCAAACATGCCCGCTTTCAGGGTATAAATTTTATGTACAAAAGGGAAAATATCATTTGCGACCAGTGGTTAGTGATAGAAAGAAGTTAAACCAGGCAGCAAGAGCAGTTGGCAACACATTGGCCAATGATCGCATGCATTGGCTATAGCTCGCGAGTATTTCGCCGACGTTGGCGTTGCATTGGCGTGATGTCGTACTCTGACCAGATATTTTTAATAGTTTTTTAGTTATTAGTTAATATTTTTATTAATTAAATAGTTGTTGTTTTTTCTAAATTTAATTATTGATTTCCTTTTCTTTAAAAGTAGATGGATTACGGGTTTTATTTTTCCCAAATCAAAAGTATCTACTCAATACCCGGCCGTGAAACAGTTAAAAGCCTTACATTGAAATATCATGAATAATTTGCTATGTTTACTTTGATTATATTGCAATCAAATGATACTTCGGTTCATAATAAGCAATTCAGATAACCAAAACTATTAGCATTTTGCTTAAAAATAGTAAAAAATCATGCAATAATCTATTACAGACCGTTAATATTTATTTTTAAAAAGCCATATTAATTCTAATTATAACATTCAAAATAAAATGCAAACAAAAACGTGTTTCCAGATAGGTAAGTTTATTTAAGTATTGAATTTTTTCCGAAATTGAAAAAAAAAATCCTCTTCTTATTGAAATAATCAAGTTTTAAGGATTATCAAATAAAGCTGCAAAAAATATTTTTTTGAAATAAGCCATAATGTTTCATCAGTTTGATGCTTATCATTATTTCCTATTATTTTATACAAAAGAGATTTAATTATTATTAAAGACAAGCAAATTTTTCAACGTAGAGAGTACCAAAGGTGACTTCGATTTGAGTGAAAATAAAGAAATCGCTAAAAGGAATCGTAGAATATAAAATTGGCTGGATGGTATTTTAACATTTCTGTAACTTACATTGTGTCTACTTTTAAAGCACTACGAGAGTGTATTAGGTCTCTTATTGTGGTCTGACAGTGAGGATGACACCATAACATGGAAATTCTCCTTTAAATTATTTACTTTAATACAATATAATTTCAACTATTTATAATGGACAATTGTGTAAATACTAATGTTTAAAATCATTGAACTATTTTATTTTAAATATGTTATTCATGAACTAGATTTTCTATTTGCGTGCTGGAATTGTTTCCAATAATAAATTCTTTCTGAAAAGAGTTTTTATAAATGTTGATGTGTACCAATATAAAAATATCTAATACCCAAATCTCAGGCATTGTTATAAATAAATAAATTAAAAAGAAAATGTTTTAAGAAGGTATTCTGTCTCAATTTAAAAAAAAATTATTTATGAACATTTACATTTATTTTACTTTAAAATTTCGACTCACAAGTGAAATACTTATCAATAATTAGATACTAGATTGGATGGCAATTAACACATTGACAGCCGGCGACTTACGAGACATACAATGGAAACTTCACGAACTCAGAAACCCGCGTTTTCGCGGGACTGGCTGTCAATATGTTAATCGACATTCCAGTTCGAAGGCATGAAGAAAGTTTATTTGGACCTTATAATCATGAATACTGTTCCGCAATTTACGTATCCTTTCAGCAAAAACTAAATCCAGCACAAACTGAACACGCATAACCAAGAAAGACAGGATTTATCAGGATCATAAACGGGTTCGCACTTGTAATTCTACAATAACGAAGGTGCAAATTTATCATTTAAATGTTAAATATTACGCAACAGTTATCCATATATGATTCCAATTTCCCATGAGAAGTTTAGTTACATTTGGTAAGACTAATTTCTATTTATAAAATATAGAACAGATTATTGTATTTAAAAGGACTTTTTTAAAAGTAAGGAACAGCAACTTCTTTAAAATATTATGCCTTAAAATTTAATTATCAGTTTTCATTGTTTTGAATACTAGATTCAGTTCTGTCAAAATCCATTTATACTTCTCAGAGTGGATTGAGCATCAGTAACTTCGAACCTTGTTAGAGTTGATGGAGTTGCATCTTTTACTGCAGCCTCTATGCCACACGAACATAAGAATTATTTTAAATTTTAAGTGGGAGATTTTTCTCTGGCATTTTTCTATATTGTGAAAGAAGTTTTATTAATTATTATCATTTTTCCGTCCAAAAACTGTAAGTTTTACTTCCATTTGTTGATATTTCTCGCAAGCGACTTTCAGAATCTCGTGACATTCTAGTATATAAAGGCAATCTCTTCAGTTTTTGATTTCTGGCTTATAACCGATAGTGACCCAATTGCTTATAAGCAAATAATTTGCAAGTTTACTTAATTATATCATAAAAAATTTCTTATTCTATCGAATTCAAATTTACATTAAAAAAGATACATTTGAAAGTAAGTGAATAAATTTTTAGAATCTTTTCGTAGCACATTTAAAAATATAGATTATATACTTTTCAAGTTTCTGAAATCAGTATTATTATGAATATGAAACGTGAATGAGTATGTCGAATTAATGTAAAAAAAACCCATATATGATTGTTTTTTCACAGTGCTGGATTTTATTTTTAATGTTTCAATAAATTACCATTTCCAAATTTTAGCTTTTTCGATTCAATTATATTAAACTGCGTTTCTTGAGTTTTTAACTTAGAACATTTATTTTCCATTATCGGTTGGGTACTGTCTTCAATCTATAAATACTCTTTAATTAACTATTCTTAAAAGAACTATTTTAACTATGCTCGATCTTTAACATCAACATTGAAAGAATTTCAGACATAAACTATCCTGGTTCTAAGATTTTTTATTTGTCAGTTTATTAATTTTAGATTTAGTAATCCCTGCATATTTATTTCTTTTAACATCCGAAATTACGATACTGTAAATTTGATCTTCAGCATATCCTTTGTGTTTCAGTTTCCTATTTGTTTTCTATTTTATTTAAAGCTCAAATAAATAAACATAAACAATACTCAAGATGTGTTTACGACTGTGTTTATATACTCATTTACCTTAATAAGATCGTATTACTTTGAACTTAGAATTCGTTCCGTTCTTTAATATTTGGAAAAAGGATTCTGCTTTGCAATGTGTGAATTTTTTTATTCAAAATTTTTGAAAAATTTAATCTATGTTTTAAGGGTATTCTAGTTAATTTTATTTCTGGGATTTAGATGCATTTTTTCTCTTAGAATGTCACTTAAACAGCAAGAGTCACCTTTACTTAAGAGTTTGAAAAAGTATTTTGCCGAAATCTTCTGTAAATTTCTTTTGTATCATAATTATGGAAATGCTACATTGATTTTTGGAAAATTCTTTTTGCTCATAAAAATGTTGTATGTGTTCGTTTCTTAATTTGCTTTCAATATTTAATTGCGATTTAGAAGTGAGATAGGGGAAAAAAGTTGTCATGTTTTTATATAAAAAAATTGAGACAATTTACTTGGAAATATCATGTGGTTATAAAGAAACTCTGTCTCGACTTTTCAAAAGATTTAAATTTGAAGAAATATTTTAAATTCTTGACGTAAAACTCCGGCTAGTTTGGAAATAAAATTTGAATACATTATCTGCATACCTGAAATGATTTCGATGGAACTCGATTTTAAGAGTTAATAAACGAGTTGAAGAATGAAACAAGTTTTCAGCGCTTTAATTATGCAATTCAATCACCTAAAATGTAAATAGTTTCCCCGGTAATGTCTAATAATTGATTCTTGCTTAATGTTAGGTAATGTGTTACAGTTAATGGGTTGATTTTATTAAATTGACAAATGGCAATCAGTAAGCAGCGTAATTCATTTAAATAAGGTACATAAAAATACATCGATTAATATATAATTTATAAAATAATTATTATATAGAATAAATATTTTTAATCAGTGCATTAAATCTCGAAATTAATAGGTCTGTTCCAAGATTCCTCGATTTTTTTTTATTTAAACGTTAAATATCTCGACTTTGAATCCTATTTCTTAAATGAAAATTGGGGTGATTCGAATGGTCCTAATTTAATTCTTAAAGTATAAACATTAGTTTTTCTAATAGAATAAAAATTAAGAGTAGAAAAATAAACATTGATATATTACTCTCGGTCGGTTGAATGATTGTTTTTATTGAAACACTTTTGCCTTCATATGTAAATCTTTCTGTAGTCATGGGTTTTCTTCTCTCATTTTTAGAGAGCCTCATTCTCTCATTTACTTGATTTTTATTTATTCGTATAATCTCATTAAATAATTTTTCTCGTTTTTAATTTTCTTAAGAGTATCATATCGGATATTAACCGAATGTTCATCTTATTTTTCTGTCTCAGAAGACAAAGTAATTTCCTGAACACGTGAGAAATAGTTAAATATTATTTCATCGTTATTTTGAGAATTATTCATCCAAAGTTATAAAAAAGGGAGAAATAAAAACTAGTAGATTAAAGTCGCAGTAAGATGAGGAAAGAAACCTCCATAGAAATTCTTTTTCCTCAAGTAGTGAAGAAACGCAGTTTTAAGATTCATAAAAATACATTCATTTTCAAATAATTACTTGCATACGTAGCACAGAGAGAGTACTGGAATAGATAAATACAATTTCTATTCGAGGTTGATGTATTCTTGACTTAAAACTTTTGCGTTTCGAAAAAACACATTTAAGTGTTATTTGAAGGCAATAAAACGTTTTCAGACTTGTTAAATTTTATAAAGATACTTTAGATGAAGATAGCAGATATTTATAACATTTATAGCGGATTTAAGTAAAGTCTTTCTAGTCATTGGAGTACAGTTGAACTGGATAACTACAAAATTCAAAGCGCTAAATAAAAATTAGTACTGATTTCACATTTGAAATCTAGATACTTATCGCATATTGAACAACATATATCAAAGAGTTGGATGTTAGTCATTTAGATTGCATACTTCTTGTTCCATAACAAGTTCCGATTTATATATGTTGGGAGAAATTCGCCTAAAGTGATTATTCGGGTGATACATTTAGTAAAAACGGTTGATTTATGCCCTAGAGCTACATTCCGTAACTATACTTCCAAAAGAAATCGTGAGCTTAATCTAATTCCTTAATGTTATGCAGGGAAGATATGTTGTTTATTGGCGAATGGGTGAGAAAGTTTTAGTCGATTCCCCTGTTTTTTGTGGAAATAAGTCCATGATTAGAAAAGAGAATCTTTTTATTAAACTTAGTAACCAAGCCATGTAAATTATTTCATTTAAGATGAAATAGTCGTTGAAGATACGTATTTTGCCAAACATTTAACGGCTATTATACTCGAAAAAAATTTATATATTACATAACGCCATCCTGTGCTCCCGGTGCATATAACGCTAAGATATCTAATCAGTGGGATGAGCACAAGATGTGAGAGATTAAAAAAAAGGGGGGAAATTGTTGAACAAACGAAAGAAAGAGAAGATACAGCATTCAGTGATCACCAGAGAGAATGCCATCGGTGTCAAATCTTACACGAATCTATTCAATTTTTTGCTGAAGTTATAAATGGATAGAGGGGACAAGAATACTTAAACAAATGGAAACTACGGGTTGAACTTAGAGAAATGAGATTACTAACTGGAAAGGGGGGGAATGACAAATTAAATTGTGAACATTTGTGTGGCATATGAACAATGATTGTAGAGTCAGAAATATGTAGCGTCCGCCTGGGTTCTAAGATTTTGTTTTTTTTAATGAGATCTGCACTTTTGAGGGACTTTTGAAATTATAATTTCAGTTGATTTCCACAAGATGACTTCTGGTTTCAGCTATTGTAGTTTTTGGAGAGGTATTAGTATTAAATAGACAATATTTCAGCTATCATTGAATTTTTTCTGTTTAAAATGTAACAACATAAAGACGCTGTGATCATTTCATTTGACATTTTTAAATTTATGAAAAATTAGATTTTAATAAACATGTGTAATACTTATTCTCTTCTTTAACTTTGCGAAGATAACGATTAACAATTAAGGTTTCATTTCCGAATTTAGGAAAAAAATAATGTGCATGAAAACTGCTCAACAATGTCCTTAGGACGTTGCTATGACAGAATATTCCAGTTATTCTTAACGCAATGAAAACTGCACACTTAAAATAATTAAGAGATATTTAATAAAATAAATGATAAATAATTGAGAAATTCGTTGTTAATGAAATAAAATAATGGAGGATTTTAAAAATTCAAGCTTTTATTCGATTTAAAATAAAACAGAATGAATTTGATTTCTCATGAACATATTTGCTATCGGGCCTGTTGTCGGATTTTTACAAGAATTTTTCTTATCGTTCATAATTATTATTGTTATAGAATAGACAACCCATGTAAACAAATTGGATTTTTTATTCATTCAGGACGGAAGCCGCAATCTTGCGTCAGTTAAGGATTTCTATTCGACGGTGTTATTAATCCATGATTTTATCAAAATATTGGTCTCTTGCATTAATATTCCTCTCGTTGAAGTCGGATTCTGTTTGGCCATGTGTCTGTGAATTATTTAGTTTTCCAAAATTTAAACACAGTGTTGCTTATGTAAAGAGAATGTTTCGAAGTGATTTTTTATAATGTATACTATCAATAGGGTTGGAATTTTAGCAAAGGTTTCATTATTTCGGAACATGTTGTTTTTGGAATGAGGTTTTTGGCGTCAACAAAAATCCGTATGGGGAAAATAAATTCTTTATCTGAACGAGCATCTCAAAATATATTTTAATAACGCGTTGCCATTGCATTTACAAAAGCCAATTTAAAAAATTAATATCTGCAGCAAATAAAACTTTGAAAAATGTCATTTTGTGCAAGTGATTATATGAAATGAAATAAATAGGAAATAAATGTGAGACAAAGATAAACACTTTGGGATTGTTTACATTACTAAAGTGGCTCATTCAATGAAACCATTAAAAGGGATAAAAATATAATTTAACTTGCCCGAGCACGTGGTGGATATAAGAAAGATCGATCTATGGATCTTCAAGGCATTAGGAAATTACAGAATTGTTTATGATAACGTACTTTTATAAAAACTTAGAAGATGCATTGTTTTCTCAAATTCAGATTTTAAAAAAATTGATTATAAATAGTATATCGATTTGTGCACTGATCTGTTTTGCAATTTTCGTATGGCTTCTAAGCATTACTATTTTTATGAAGTATCTTAAAATAATAATTGCAAATTTCATGTTCTTTTATGTTTAGCACCAAATATCTAGTGTTACATTAAGTATTCACTAATATTATAAAATTAAATATTGGTTGAGCTTCAAATATCAAGAATTTTTTGATTATTAATTTGAATGAAGATGATATCTATACTCATATATTGAAAATTTTCATTTCTGTGCAAAATATATTTTTGGCGAATTATTACATACACTTCTGCCAAATGAAGTGCGCCTTAGACTTAGCATCAGAAAAATGCTTCGATCTTTAATGACAGTCGGCGTTTGTTGGGTCCCGATTTGTGTACATATTTCTTTCCGCGTGCATTCTTTCCGGAAAGATTAAACGTAAAATCCATAGCTTTGAAATTAATTGCATATGCTTAGTTCAAATATTAAGCTTCTTTCTCGCCGAAATTTAATTATCGAAAACTGCAGCTATCTTATTAACTTTGATTTGCTGTACATTATGTAATAAACCATGGATTTTAATCTAGTGATACCCATATCGATTCTACTATGAAAATGGGTTTTGCGTTTTTTTAAATCCTACTGCTAAGGATTATTGATAATATAATTAAAAATTATAAATGTAAAGCAACTTACTTAATGCAGTTAAAATAAGCGTCAAATGAAACCATACACCAACTATAAAAGGGCATTATTAATCATGTTAATATCTTAACCGTATGTGATGGGAAGAAATTCCCAAACGACTGTAATACAGAGGCCATGAGAAGAATCCATTTTCTACAATAATCTGAAGATTTTCGCCTTCTAAATGAATGAATTTTCCACCGAAGACTTAAACTCCTATAAACAATGATTTAGCAAACGAACTTGGGTAACGGATCACGAAAATCATGTTTCTCTGAGATGGTGCTTGCTTTTATGTCATTGGTATTCTGTGACGAAAGTATCTGGACGCGCTTGGCTCCTAAATAATAATCAAATACGAAACGTTTATGTAATAAGAAAACCTTTCTAAAAGCATTCAATGTCCTTACTGAATAAGCTATGCATGTCCATGAATAATGAAATTAAACTATAAATAAAGGAGATATTTAGTTACTTTTTAGCATTTGAAAGAATAAAAAACTTTCCTAACAATTATTTCGAAAGAAATTTCGACTGTTCATTTTACTCAGAATTTTCAGAATTTTATTTTTCTACTTAACACTTGGAATAGGCGTGTAGCAATACTTCATAAATATCAGTAACAGAATTTCTTACTCAAACGATTACAATGTTTCATGTGCATGTAATTAATGTACTGAAAGAGAAGATTTCGGAAAAATGGGGAATTAATTTACCTCATATTCTATTACTTTATTGTGCAATTAAAATTTCATAGTATATCAGAATGAGGAGTTTCACCATTTATACCTTTATTTCGTTTACTTATTAACGATATTACTTTTTTCTTATTTGTCGAAACTCATGCCTTTATTTTTCCAATCTAGATCAGCAAAAGAGGAGGTGGACATTCTGAAGGTAAGATTTAGTTGTCTTTTCTAATTCTTCAGAAATGTCATAAGTAATTCTCTTATTACCGGGCGCATTCGAGATATAAATATTTTGGCTTTTTGTTTTTAATTCTTGGAAAAGTTTTCAAATTATATAACTTTCAGTACAAGAAAATGCATCATTTTTTTATGCGTCAACAAATTATTCCTTCGAATCTTTACTGATAAAAAATTTACTAAAGAGGGTTTGATATTAAAACAAATCAACATATTTTACATACTCTTCAAGTCATTCGGTGAATATGGTAGTCTTACAGACAATTTAACCCGAACGTAACACGAGATAGTGCATGGTGTGTCGGTACACCCTAAATATAATAAATGGTATAAATACGAATTTTTTTAAACTTTAATTTCTAAGGAAATTTATGATAATGACACTTTATTGCGAGAAAAATGACTAATGTGTTAAATTATTGTAATATTCAAAATTTTTATTGTATAAATTAAAAGCGCTCACCGTTTTTGTCTCTGTTCAAAAAACCGAACTTTTCCCTGTAACAATTAATGGTTTTTCTTTACAATTTCTATTATAATAAAAATTATGCATTATTATGAAACAAAATACTGATATTAATCAATATTCGTTATAATTTAGGTGTACATGGATCTGAAACTTTAGATTTTTGTAGTTATTACATACAGCTTCAATTTCTGTGTGTTCTCGACTTATATTTTTGTCGCACCTCACACACAAGGTTTTCGTTTTCATATCCATGTTTCTTGGGCACAAATAGCATCTTCCGCGACTCAGATTTCTTTATATCTTTTCCGATAAAAAGACTAGTTTGATCGCAAACTTCCTCTGAAGAATCGCATTCTTCTAATTCAGACTGGTTATGTGAATCGTTTAATTCTTCGATATTCTTTTAATCTGACAAAATCTTCTCTGACATCTCCTGAAGTATGTTCATTTCTTGCTCGTACGTCAAACGAGGAAAAGACCGAACAGAACTGCTAGAACAAGCCATGATTTCGCACTGAAAAATACTAACACGAGCATGCGCACGGGGTGGCCGCACACCCCAAATCGTTCTACAAGACTAAAATGGAGTCTGAATTCGCCGTTTTCAGACTCTATACATGGAAAGTGACCTTCGAGGCAGGTACTGTTGGACCAGACCACTTCGGTTTATAGAGACATACAGTAGATGAATATTTTTGGATGTGGGGTGTCGAAATACCCCGCACCCGTCCTGCTGGGTTAACGGTTACTGATGTCGTCAAGGAATACTGGAGCCTTTTTCTTCAAAAATTGGTGACCATTTGGCTGATTATTTAGGAAGAAGAGAGATTCCGAAACTGCTGAAATTTCAGTGAAGAGTACTAGGAATTGAGAAAACCTCTTTAGAACATTTATACTATTGCAAAATCTATAAAAAACAAAAACGCGAACACAGCCAGTCGAGTGAGGACTTTTTGAGTAAAATCTCTTTGGCATAGTAATCTCTCAACCTTCTGCTCTGTCATAGTAGTTCAGTAATGATTTGCTACTTGCGTATTATAGTTTATTGACAATACTTTTTTTAAAAGCTTTGATTGGGATTTATTGCTAGGTTTGAGGGTTTCCATGTAGAATTAAACATTACTTGTTATTGAGCTTAATCAATTGCTTATATTCAACCACCGGAGTTGATCTTCCACAATAATGCAGAACAATTTCTTCAGCTCTCATCTCATACCATTAATTAAAAACTGAAATTATTACAGTAACAGGACAAAGAGCAATGAATTGATCTGTATGCATATTATCATTTGATCCAATGGGGTTTCTTTCATTTAATCAGGTTTGACAATACATAAAAATAACTTCACCATTACTTCGCTGTCTATCTGTCTGAACTGTATCCAGTTAAATTAATAATTTTTGATGCAAATATTCTGAAAGTGAGATCGAAGTTATAAGGGTAGTTAAATCTAGCTTTTATCTTTTGGGAAGACTTTCAAATTCCACCACAAGTACCAAAACAAATTTGGAATTAAAGAAAATGGAAACTTGACTAAATAGCAACTTTTTTCAGGACAGTTTAAACGTTTTTTTCATTCGTCGGATGTTTTGCTCTTCATAACACTATTGAAGCATTTTAACCGTACATAATAATACGTATTATGTGCATTACGTATTATATGCACATAATACGTATAACGAAATAACTTAGGATATGAGTTTATGCTACTTAGAACTTCCGTATAAGAAATGACATTATCTTAATAAAGACTTGGTAAGGCCAAATCTTTATTTTTAACAAGATATATCGTTGTACCCTCCGACCAGAAAACGCATCCCTTAGTTGTATGTAAACTCGGACAGAAATGCGTATTTTATTTAAATTCCAAACCTAATATTCGATGACTAACTGGATCGCTTGTAAATTGTAGATATACAAGACTATATAAGAGGTAATCCAAATAGGTATTAAAAATAATTGATGATCCCCTTTTATATAGAATTTCAGCTATTACTTTCAATCTGAAACCAGCAAACATGGGTGTATTATGTTTCGGCGCTTAAAGATAAAATGTGGTTAATCTATTTTCTTAGAAAATTTGATATATTAATTCCAATTGTTGAATATTAATAATAATTCAGCTTGGATAAAAATGTCATATTTTGATTCGACTCTAATGGATCGGGTGCATTCTGTATTAGAGGTCTATGTTACAGTTTGAGGTTATTTGTTCCAAAGTAACGAGAATAGCTTTCGAAAGACTATGTACACTAAATTGAATGAAATAGACTTATTAAATTTTTTTAAAAAAATAATTTATAGTACTTAGTGTCTTGCTGAAGAAAACAAAATTCTTACCATCGTTTTTTTTTATTTCATTCCGAAGAACTCCTTCATTTTAACTTTGTAATTATTGTTTGTAATCAAATAAATAATGTAATTGCTAAAAGAAATACGATTTGAATAGGTTGATAATTTTGCAGGATGTCATTTTTGAGTCTCGAAAATTATTTTTATAAGTTGAATCAAATGTACATCAGTCTATATCAAAAAGGTGGAACTCGGCAAAGAAAAAAGATGAATCTAAATTGCATTTCAAACTTAAATTAAAGATTAGACTTCATTATTCTAAAACTTAACGCTGGTATTTATAAAGCTGCTCAAAAAGGTGTTGTTCAGTGTTATTTTTGTTTAATATTTAGCTAACCCAGATATGCATAATTCATATATATTTGATAATTTAAGCCTATACGCAAAGTAATCTATATATAAAAAGGAACCAGTAATAAGTCGTATCAATCTTTTTAAAAAAAATTCAAGAGCAGATAAAACAATTTCTCTACAGATGTTCTTTATAATGAATTATTGTGTGGCTTAGATATTAAAGGGAGACTACATTTTTACTTCTATAAAATTTAAAATGAAAACATATTACTTTTGACCTTTTCTGAGTTATTATTAATTAAGGGTTCGGAATAATAAAAACTGCTATATATTAGTTTAGTAATTTGTAATTTTGAGCTTGGAATTATGCCCAAGACATTTTTAATTGCAAAACAAATATAGAATACTTTAAAGAATATATTCACTAATTTTAATAATACTAAAATCACTTTTGAATTCACTAGCAAGGAACGGTCTCTGCAAAATCAAGACATATACATTGTTTCCAAATCTAATTTCGAAGATTCTCAAACATTCTTCTCTATAGGAAATAACTCAGTTCCTTGTAATTGAAAGAACATTTTTTTCTAACATTCATGTTCAATTACCTGTCATTGTGCTGGAAAAAATTGAACATTTGAAAATGCTTTTAGCATTAACCTTTCCATTCATGTTGCATAGATAAATTCTAATTAATAACATTTATTTTCGTACGTAATCGCACCACATAAGTTAGTGAAGCAACATATTCTGTTGCAAATGTATAATTATTTGTCATTAATTGCTATTTGAACACAAATAATTGTAGTTGCAATTGAAAATGGCTGAGATTAAAAGAGCATAGTGAAACTTATGGAAGAAATTTTTTCTGAACAAGTTTAATATCATTCAAAACAAATAATTTCGATTGAACAGTTTCAAATCTGTAAGTTAAAAATATTGTTCTCAATATTTAAAAAGGGTTTTTATTGAAGTCAGTTAAAAACATAAAAGTGTATAAATGAGTACAATGAATTTTAATTAGTTTCTAATGTGAATTCAAATATGAAAATGTTACATGTGTGTATTTAGTTCCTTGATTGCCATTCTGTAATGAAAAGTAAAATTTAATTCTTTTATTATTTTAGAAGGAGCAGCAGGCAATAAAATCCATTGAGCCGATGAGAGCATCTGCGGTCCGGTATGTGTATATACATTACTCCTTTGCGTTTTTAAATCTTCTGGAAATTCCTTTTAAAAATGTGTTTGATAATATTTCTGTCGTTTAGTTGTTTTCTAAGCTCCACTTGTAGATAAAATAGTAAGCAATAGAAAAGAAATAATCTCGCTAACGCTAACTTTATAAAAACTTTGTGGGAAAAGTAACCTTAATATAGTATACATTTAGGGCTCAAATTTTCATTTTGTAATTTCAGTTTTCTCTTGAAATTCATCTCTAAATGTGAATTTAACTTGAAATTAAGTTTCACTTAGTGTTTAAATACACCAAATAACTACAAAATTTTAGTTGTTCGTTCAATTCTGCTGGATTTATCTCGATACATTTAATTCATTAAAATAATGGGGTGTGTTAACCATAATTATTTTCAATTGAAGTTATTAAAGGCCTTCTTGGATATTGTAGGTATAGACTCGTGCTATAAAAGACTACACTAGGCAAATTTTTGACGTGGCTTCTAATCTATTTAATAACCTACGAGGTTTACAAACCTTTCTCTGTAAAATTTTATTGAATAGTTGGAAAAACTTTGCTAACTCCAAGTCTTCAACATACTAAATTATAACTAAACCCTCTTTAGCACTGAAAGTTTTCAAATTCTAGGTTCCTTTTAAATTTAAAGCATGTTTTCATTTTTAATCTGTTCTTTATTTGATTCCATTTCCTCATCATGAGTAAGTTTTTAATAAAAATATGTTAGTAAATTTCCTGATCATATTTAATTTTAATTTGTAGAATAATAGTGTGTGTGAAAAAGTATTGCATTGTTTTTCATTATATAGAATAATCATCAGGTTTTTCCTCACTTCATTCAACATAAAATGGTAATGCGGCCTTTCTTGAAAATAGACAAATTCTATGCCTTCAATCATCTCCCATGATACCGTATCTTGTCGTTTATAATAACTGTCAAAACAATTTCAACACAGTGTTCACAATTTACCACTTTACTTAAATAGTAGTATTGGTTTACAAATAGTATTTTATAGCGAAGTGTAATTTTTTAGTTACATTTAACTCCTACTTTAAAACAACAATTATCGTATTTTTGAGTCGCTATCAGATGGCGAGGACGGCAGGTAAGCTGTCAACCCTCAGTTCCGTCCAAACTTCTACATCTCACAAATAAAAAGGCGTTTGATCCCGACGGACATAAAATTTAGACGAAAGCTCTTCGATGGAATAGGATCTTGAACCTTTAAACCTCCGCTTCTGAAGCCGAGACCTTAAACCTAGATCACAACGACCGCAAAAGTATGGAATATATCGTAATGTGTTAGTTGACATGGAAAACCAAACTTTCTGTTATAAATTTGCATCAGCTATTCTCAATTAGAATAAAATCGTAACATTATAGTGGAGATTTGATAAATTAACCGTAATACAAAGGTATGTTTCTGATTTTAATGAACTTTTACGAATTTTTCCAGATTATAATAATGTTTTATAGAATATATATTTAAGATGGGTTTCCGTTCTTTTGAAAAGTAATGCTAACCTATTGGGTGTGGTGACAGATTGGATAGTTTTCAAAATAAAATTCATGAGTTTTTGTAATAAGGAAAGTGTTTGGGGAATTTCGTTGAAAGGATAAAAAGAAAGGAACAATTTTAAATCGCATTTCAAATTTTTGTGAACAGCAAACTACTACTTGTGAATTGATCAGTAACAATGCTTTCTACAATTTCCCCGAGTATCCGAGTACTTTCTCCAAAAATGTCCCTTTTATCATTAATTTATCGAAGTTTTTAAACTCCACTCTTCTGAAAGAAAGAAATTCAGGACGATGAACTCTTGCATATCTTTGAAGCAAACAGAGAATATAGTTTGTCTCAAAAGAATGCAGGCGTTTAAAGATATTTTGATCACAAAAAATGGATTTGAAGTGGGAAAAATTATAATATATTAATAACAAGATATGCCGGGAAAAGTTGAGGGAAATGACTGAATCCATTATAATGGCAAGTGAACTAACTGAATTGTATCCTAACCAAAAATTATGGATATAATTCAATATCGTTAAAACTATTAATGATCACATTA
>JAOUZG010022883.1:163577-198883 GCA_026289955.1 Argiope argentata
ATCACATTATGGATATAATTCAATATCGTTAAAACTATTAATGATCATATTATGGATATAATTCAATATCGTTAACACTATTAATGATCACATTTTGAGTTTCATTCAATAGTGTTTTAATGTTAGATTATTTCAAATATCATCAACATTTTCTTTCTAAATTACAGCGATTAGATTATTTTAAATGACTCTTTGAACATAAGCTTCAAGACCTTTTTGTTTAGAAAACCTTGGTACAGTCCTAAATGCAAACATTTCCTTCTCTAGAAGGGTTTCCAGAAAATGACCTTCATCAATGGAACTATCTTCAGTAGCAACGATATTTTTAGATGCAACTGTGAAGGTGTTAAATAATTAAAATACAATATTTTAATAAATACTGAATAATTATGCTTTTGAAAAGGATTTTTCTTTCTAAAATATTAATCAATACAATAAGTTGACTCTGACCGTACACAAGTTTTCATTTAAAATAGATTATCGATTTATATGATTAAAATCATCATATTTAAGTCTATAAGGGAAAGATTCTGAACAAAAATTTTGTTAAGTGGATGCATTTGAAACATTTGACATCGTTGAAGATGATGAGCAGAAATTTGCAGACTCGTTCAACTTCGATATTTTTTCTTATACCCATTGAAATAATCTCGTTGACTGTTTAGTATTCCATGCATTGACAGCAATGTTCGTTAATTTCTTTTTAGTAAACTAAAGTATGTGTTGATTGACATATTCTATATTAGTCAAGAATTCGTAATTTTTACTCCATATTACATCGAGAATTCCATAAGTTTTACTTCGGAGTTTAAAAATTTTATGTAATACTAACTATTCGAAAAAGGATTTTTCAGTTTTGTATCAGATTTTAATAGTTTATAACTGTTGAATAGTTATACGGATGCAAATATTTTTTTAGAAAAATTATTTTTGGAAAGTGATTAATGATAAAAAATATTTCTCAACATTCGGAAAAATAAGTTCAGATGCAATAAAAAATATTTTGAACAGCAAATGTTTATTCTTTCCGGAAGTTCAAATATTGATTATCTATCCGAATATCGTTCAAAGAAAGTTCAAATATGATTTTTCTACATTAAACATTAAAATCTAGGCTTTAGACTTCGAACCTCAATGTTTATTTAATTTCTTGTAGATGCGATAGATTTGTATGGGAGCTTCCTTCAAATTCATTGGTTTGGTAATTTTGAGTGTTTGTGGCATCTAATCACGTGCATAGAATCTTGCTGGTTTTTTGAAAATGTCTCATTAATAAGAGAATGGTGAAACATCTGCTTTTATTGTTTAAAATACTTTTTTTACTATGCTTCTAAATGTGTATGTAGTTTCAATTAAATATAAGAAAATATTTGCCATAGCAGAGTAGAATTTTTCATTTTTTAGAAATCGTCTGTACATCTTTGCAAAGAGTCCTGAGGTTTCATTGAATTTTCCATTTAATGCATTTTTCTTGATTTGAATTTCCTCATACCTAGATATGAGTTGTAAATCTGTTTTGAATCCATGTTAAGAAGGTCAAACAATGTTATTCCTTAGATGATTGCTAAATCTTAAAAATTTATGCAGCAATATCATTAAAATATTTTTAAGGCAGAAATATCGATTCCTAGTTTTGTAAAAATTAGTTGCTTTATCTGAAAGAAAAAATAACCGAAAATTTCTCTTTTAATTAGTCTAATTAGCATATTCTATTTCGTAGATTTTACTACCATTGTTTCCTAAAGTTTAATTTTTAAAGACGATTATTATTTCAGAATAAAATGGGTTTCTTCCGTTTCGTAAATAAACTTGCATTGAAAATTAAAGTCTCTATTTTTTACTTTTTTAATAATACTTTTCTAACATTTTTTAATTACATTCATTTTTACTCGGTTTCAATTTTCATAACCGAAAGTTTAATAGTAAACAAACCAATAAAAATATTGAAGTAAATTTGTCTTGAGCAATAATTTAAAGGATTAAGTGTTGATGCAATCTCACTCTCCAAATCTTTGATTTTAAAAGAAACCTATTTAGTACAGTCAAAATGTCGCGAACCAATACACATCAACAATTGTATTGATTTACGCATGTTTTGGGTAGTCAGTTTGATAACTTATATTTACAAGAGGTTATATTACCCGGTAAGGAGATAATGTGCCGAGCGATTTTTTCATACTGCATTCCAGGTTTATTTGAACGTTTAATCCCGGTAGAAAAGTTTAAATAAATTGATAAAATTTTGAGGTTAATATCTGAATATTTTTTAGACAATGTTACATGTTGTAAATCAAAGGGCCTTTGATAAATATTCAAGCATTTTTCTATCCATTGAAATTCAAGAAACAAATAAAATCCGGTTCTTAAAATACTACTCCCTGATATCAATCTATATAATGGTAGTTACCTTTGGCAATCAGCATGGGAAGTTGTGAAAATTTATTATCGAAAGGGCTTTGTTGCGTATGACTCTCGCAAATTCTTGAGAAGTTCATGGAGCGAATGAACAGTTCAAAATTATTGGTTGCCCTAAAATAACCTTAGCTTTGGCTTTAAAATGAGGCTATAATAACGAACTCTTGTCCTGTAAAATATCTGGATTATATTTTTATTTATCTTTTTCTGAAGTTGCCGATTTTTCTGCACTCAACTCTTCTCGACGCATTTATGAGTGTGGGGAATACTTATTCTAATATACGCTGCAACAAAGAGAATACCCTCTTGCAGCGTTTTTGAGCTCTGATTTTGTTTTAAAAATTAATCATATCTATCTTACAATTTTTAGTAAATACATACTATTTAAAAAATGGAATAACTCCTGTTAGCATTTGATTATTTTAAAAAATAAAGTCGAATCTCAAATATTCTGTCAAGCCAACTTTTAAATAAAAATATCTTTAAATATACATATCTCATAATATACAAGACCTATTTTTCATTGAAAGACAACTGCGAACAACGATTATACTGGTAGCTTAGTCTGCCTGAAAAAATTTCGAATAGATTGAGCTTTCATTTTTTGAGAAGGACCCTACATCCTGAAAAAGAACTCTTTAAATGGTGTTCCATTCACTGTCAAAGATCAGCACAAAAAAGTTGGTGTCATATTTGAAACGTCTTTTATTAGTCATTTTTATTTATTAGGCACGTGGTTTTGAGATTTTGTCACTTATTACGATTTTGCCCAATATAGCTTGAGAAACTGATCTTGCCATTCCATTATGTATTTAACTCAATATCATCAGATATAAATTGCTTCACGGGCGTGCTATGTACATTTCAAGACTGCCTTTCAACTTCCTGCGTTTACAATATGTGGTGCTTTAATAACTTGTCGTGTCAGCAATTTACATATTAAAAATTACCAACTCTTTTTATTAGGTAGAGGCAATATGCTCTCCATTTGCTATTTCTTTCGAATTTTCAAGCAGTCTTTCTCCTCCAACATGGAAAATCATCTCAAATCAGGATCGTCCTTCCTGCACTTCCTGAGAATGCGTGTACTTTTATTGCGTCCAGTTTTCATCCAGAGAATCAGTGAAGAAACTATTATCCATGCTCATTCTATGTTCGAATTAAACGTGCCTTCCAAAAATAAATCCCAATATTCCCCAAAATACATCCCAGGTCTATTAATTCCGTTTTTAATTCTCCTCGACAATGATTTTGAGACGACTTGCCATTGATATAGAAGCAAGAAAAAAAAATCGCAGTGACTTGTGAAAACAAGCCACAAATGAAGTAGCGAATTATTCAGATAATCGGGTCGAATAACCATCGATTCCTAGAAATCTCCTATCTGTATTCTAATAGAAAATTTCTACCGTTTTTTTCTATAATTCAAGATAATTGCCTATTAATTTATTCTTATTGTACTTGAGCAAAAAGAGAATATAAGCGTAAACCTTCATTATTTTTATGTTAAAACTCGTGCTATGTAATAACTATTTCTATTTGAGTAGAACTCACTTATACAGATTTTAAAAATCGGAATCATTTCAAAATGGTGAAAAATCAAAAGTTTAATTTGATATAGCCAGCATTCATGTAAATCTGAAATTTCATGACTCTTTTAAAAATTATGTGAGCGTACTATAAGGATTTTAAGAACATATATTCAAGGATATTTTATCTACGTGTAAGGACAAGGCGCATCCGAAACATCTGTCTTCCTGAAAGCTATGAATTTTTTTTACATTTTGAGGCTCAAAATTTTATTTAACTTCATTGCTTTCTCGGAATTTTTATTATCTATAACTATTTAAGTATCGTGTAGAGGTAAAAAGATAAGTAAAGATTGTTGATTGATAAAAATGCGTGTTTTCGTGTTATTCCACATTGAATATACCAAAATATTTCTATTAATTCAGTTAATGCCAAATGATTCAAGAATGATTACGTTCTTTAATCATTTGGCATTCACTGAATGCAAATTTGGTTAACGTAATCATTAAGCCAAATGATTACGTTAACTCACGTTTTTATATCATCGCAGATTCTTATGTGTAAAGTTTTTATCGGTCTCGTATCTCATAATGTTTATTCTCAGTTAGGTGACCACCCTTAGTCTGATATCTTTCGAAAAGAAAAGGTGAAGTTGGATCCATGTAATTTTTTGGCTAAAATCTCAGTCACCTTAATATTTTTTCTTGTAGAACTGTGGTCTTGAATGTTAAGGAATATTATTAGATAACGAAACTGTGGTTAAAAATATAAAATTTCATTTATAAAATATATAATGGCATTCGGTATTTTTATTTATTTAAAAATGATTTGGAAGAATCTCTTACTTCGGAACAGAAACTTAAAATTTTCAGAAAAATTGGGTTCTTGTTATTGAAAAACCTAAACTTCAATTAAAGGTATCAATGTTTCGTCGTATTCCTTAAATTCAGTAACACATTGAAGCATGAAGCTACATCGAATTTTTTATGCTAGATGATTTAAAACAAATGTTCATTTTCTGCAGAAAATGTTTTTAGAATTATGCAGCCCAAAATTCGATTATATCATCCTTTATTACTAGTCTAGATTTTTTTAGTATCAATTACAAGTTGCCTTGGAATAATTTCAGCTATTTTTCTTCTCATTCATAAAGTTATGAAATTGTTGTATACAATATACGTAATCCGTGTTGAATTTGAAGAAGCTTCGTCGGTATTTGATCTGCGTTAAAAACCCACCGACTGATATTCCTTTATTCAAGAACTACTATCCTGTTTTGTCTTTTACTATTTACCTACTGAAATCAATTATATATTATCGACAATTAAAAATAAGGCATTTTAATGCAACTTAATCGATGGAAATAAAATCGCAAACAGTACTTTAAAAGTGTTTTTCTTTTCTATAGAGTTGAAATAGTGAGTTGAGCGATGGCAGTCCTGTTTTGGTATAGGACAAGATAAAATCACGTGACTTGTGGTTAGATTTTGCTTTCGCTGACCCAATTTCTGTTCCTTAGCATATTTTAATGGCAGATTATTTCTTTCTTAAAACTCCTAAATTTCAAAACAATGTTTTCATTTCGTGGAATTCGATGCCAAGAAAAAGCTTTAAATGATAGTCCTGTATCATTTCAATTTATAGAATAAGCATATTTTATTCATATCTGATTTAAATTGTTTTAAAGTTTCATAGCTTGGTTCACTCAATGATTTTGATTTTAACTAAATATTATTCCATAGTTTCGTTTAAGTACTTAATTTAATTTGTTATTACGCTTCATTTAAGTAGACATAATGGCGTCATATTTTGTTGCTTGCTTTATTTTAATCTCGAATGTGTTGCACGTCCTTGACTACAATCTTGACTTCACATTTTTTTGCGCCTATACAAGTATTTATAAAAATATTGATTGATTATGAATTGTGTAATGATTTTAAGGCAAATAAAATTCCTTATTTCCAACATGGGATGTCTTTTTTGCCATAAATAATCGACTCGTATTATACCATGAATGATAACGTTTTATTAAATCTGTTAAGCATTAAATTGTCATTTTTATTTTAAAGAAAATGATTTAAATATGGTACTCATGGAAACAATATGAAACTAATATAAAAGAATGTATTTACAATAATTAACTACTTTTTAATAATATCTGCTTAAATTATACTAATATCTATATACAAATAAGGTAGCTTTGAGCCAGATTAATAAAGATTTATTAAATTTCTTTAAAAAATAATTGTATCACTCCATTCACTAAAATTAATGAAATGAACAATCTTCAGAATAAAAATTTAGAATAACGATAGCTAAGGATTGTCTTTTCGAAATTAAGTAATTTTTAATCAATTCTTAAAAGGCTTAAATCGGGCATTAAAGTGACTTAGAAATATTTCATTTTGTACAAACAATCAACAAATAATTTATATAAGAAATTTTTTTCCTTAGATGTAACAAAATTTATGTATTTTCATGCGTAAAAAATATTTACAATAATAAATATCAAAAGTACAAAATAAGTATATATTATAGTCTAATATTCTATAATTTACATCCCTGATAGCATGGATAATGTTGACATATTCATGTGCGCAATATTTGTGGGTCAATTTTATAATACATTTTTTCTTTTTTATTATGCCAGAACATGATGTTTTTGGGATGAGTTTTTTGGAATCAACAATTTTATCTGCACAAGTATCTTAAAAATGGAGCCTTTAATAACGCGTAACCATTGCATTTACAAAAACTCTGATTTAAAAAAAATTAGTTAATTACCACAGAAAAAACACACTAGAAAAAATGTCATTTTAAGCACATGATTACATAAAATGAAATAAATAGGAAATGTGGTATTTTTTAAAACAATAAATGCGAAACAGAGTTTTTTGATTGTTTGCAAACGATCAAAAAACTTTGCTTCAAAGATGCTTGTAAACGATCAAAAAACGCCGCTTCATTCTATTCATCACATCAAAGACATAAGTTATCACGTTGGTTTCATATATTCATTTTGTAATATAATTGATTTTGAAAAGTTTGATTCACAACTTTTCCAGGCCCAATCCAATGAACAAGTTTATTTGTTTTGGCTGAAACTGTCACTAGAACTAAATGACCTTCTATAATTCTCATTTTTTCCCTTCCCATCATACCACAGTTTTTGTTACACTATAGCTTCTTGAATGTGTTGTACGGCAAGTTCTTGACACCGCTTCATTCTATTCACCAATTCGAAGACATAAGTTATTCACATTGATCTCCTCCTCCTCTCCTTGTCCCCTCAGGACCTCGCCGTCTTTAGGGGGCTCTCCATGACAAGGTGTCGCCACTCTGTTTGCTTCTTGCCTCTCATGGACAGCCAAAAATCCCCAAGTGCTGGTCGTGCATGACGACTTATTAGACGGGTGGTGCACTGGGGTCCCCGGTGGGCAAATCGGCCGGTACCTAGAAACCTGAGGGCTAGTCTGCTAGGGTTAGTGAAGGGGGTACTCCTTGGGCTTGGGTTTAAGGAGGTCACCATCCCCTGGGGTAGCTCCAAGCGTGTAGGTCTCATTCAGCACTTGGGTGTATACTGAAGCTGGAAATGAACAAAGCCAGCAATTTCCTTTCCTTGTAGAGCTCCGTGATGGGCAGTGCCGTTGGACCGAATACACTATTGTATATCCTTTTATATCGTATTATCCTTTCAGTGGATAACATATAGTAACAATTTATTTCAACATTTAATATTTTTATAATTCTTTTTTGTTTTAAATAGAGTTTCCGAAAACAAAAACTCTTGAAACAGTCTCTCCGTTCCTTGTAAAAAGGCTATAAATACTACAGTCGACGAAGTTTCATCTATTCGAAAGATGAGATCTGGTGACTTATTTGTGGAGGTTTCTTCTCGCAAACAAGCACAGCAGATACAAAAACATAAATACTTGGGAACTATAAGAATATATGTAATCCCTCATCAATCATCGAATAGATCTAAAGGCGTCATTACATGCGGCGAAATACTAAATCTTCCCGTAGAGTTAATTACTTCTGAAATGAAAGCTCAAGGTATTTTACAAGTCCGTCGAGTTTCTATGTGACGTTAAGGGCAACTAAGTTTGGCTAAACATCATATATTAACTTTTAAAACTCCTGAATTACCGGAGTACGTTTATGCAGGCTATAGAAAGTTACCGGTGAGGCAATATATCCCTAATACATTGAGGTGCATTCAATGCCATCGCTTTGGCCACTCTAAAATGAATTGCCGTGGGTCTCTTACTTGTGCCCGCTGATCACAAAAAGGTCATGATAGTCAATAGTGTACCGCACAAAAGAAGTGCGTAGAATGTAGTGGAGATCATCCATCATATTCTCGATCTTGTCCTCGCTGGAAGCTGGAAAAGCAAGTTATGACAATAAAATTCAAAGGAGACCTATCTTCTCCCAAATCCAGGCATAAAGTTGATGCACAAACCTCAACTACTAGTGTCAATTAGGCTTCAGCAGTAAAAAAATAAAACTTCTTGGAAAATTTTTATTGTGATCATTGTTTAAAATATACCAAAAATACCCCAATTACTGAAAAAAACTTCTGATTCTGATATCGAACATTCTCAAGAAGCCAATGCTGATACTCAAAAACATGTTAGAAGAAAATACAAATCAGACTCCCCTGGCATTAAACCTTGCAAAACGTGGCCGTACGCAAAATGATATGCGATAGAAATTGAAAAATTCCGTCACACTGAGGCTAGCGACACAAGGTGTTGTCCATAAGAACTTACAATCCATATTTGGAGACACGCATAATAGTCCTGATATTAAGCTACATCCGTCTGAGGATGAATATGAACTTAGTATGAGTTGCGAGGATCAGTAACTCATGCAACTGCTGCTTCTCTCTCTCTCCTCCCAAATCACTCTCTAAATGTGTACCTTCCTTTCTTGGAATTGTAGGGGTGTTAATTCCAAACTTCAGGAAATCGTCTATTATTTTCACCTAGCTTGTTTAGGTTTTCAAGACACATTTTTGAAAACAAATTTCCAAATCAATTTAAGCGGTTACAATTGTGTACGAAGGAATGCGGGCAGTGGAGCTCATAGTTCTGGAGGATTCTGCATATTCATTTCCAATTTATATCCCAGCCCTCCTTTCACTCTACAAACCTCCCTACAAGTTGTGGCTATAAAAACTCATATAAAAACGTTAGTCACTGTTTGCTGTATTTACTTACCGCCACATGATGTGATTTTCCCAAAAGATCTTGATAAGCCAGTGAACCAACTTCCTAGGCCTTTTATTTTATTCGGTGACTTAAACGGGCATAGTTCTTTGTGAGGTTCGAATAGTACAAATTCTCGTTGGCATCAAATAGAACCGTTCATTTCTAATAACTATGTGTTTGTTCAATAATGATGAAATAACGTGCTTTCAGGAACCTACACTCACCTTCCAAAGTCTTGACTTGGTCATATGTTCTCCTGAACGTCTGCCGTTGATAAGCTTGTCAGTTACCACCGATTTATATAATAGCGATCACTATCCTATTATCTTCCATGCTGGTAGCGGAGGGGTGACCTATTGTCCTCCCCTTTTTCTATTCCAGCGTACAGACTGGACTGCTTTTTTGCAATTAGCAGACATCACAGAAACTATGATCAATATCACAGATATTTCGGAAGCAGTTCAAAATGTCATTGACACTATACTATGTGCCCCAACATGCACTATTCCAAAGAGTTCGTCACGTCTAAATAAATTTCGCAGACCGTTGTGGAATGAAGCCTGTCGCGATTGTTACAGGCAGCAGAAAATGTTATGGTTCGAAGGTACCCTACCAAATAGAGCCTAGTCGTTTTTAAAAAAGCAAAAGCACTATCTCGTTGTATACGGCGTCGTAGCCAGAGGAAGTCCTGGATTCAATCCATATCTTCTATCCCTTACTCTACATCTAACAAAACTCTGTGGGAAAAGATAAAGGCTGCTAATTGGATATATTACGAACCTTCATTTCTGTTCTACATAGGGATAATATTAATTCTTCACCATCAGACATTGCCAACATTCTAGGGAAAACATTTGCAGAGATTTCTGCAGTTGATTCGTAGAGGCCAGATTTTCTTGCAATTAAGAATGATGCGGAACGGTTAAATATGCGTTTTAATGAACGAAATACCTTTCCACACAATTGTGAGTTTAGAATGTTTGAGCTAGAAACCATTTTATCTCATGCCCAAGATTGTAGTCTCGGTAATGATGGGTCACCATTTAAAAACAACTTTAATCGATATTCTATTAATATTTATTAGAATATAGATTGAACAGAAGTACCCTTCACAATGGCGAGACGCTATTGTGATCCCTATTCAAAAACCTGACGAGGAATCTTCTAATGCTTTGAATTACCGGCCAATTTCTTTAACCAGCGGTCTTTGCTAGCCTTTTATAGAATGGTTAATGACTGACTCATATACGAAATGGAGAAACAAGGATGCATCTTCCCGTTGCCGAGTGGTTTTCATCCTACTTTTGACAGCCTCGTTTTACTAGAAACTGAGATTTGCAACACATTTGTAAGGAAGGAACCACCTTGTGTCCCTATTTTTCGATATTGAGAAGGCATATGACCGTACATGGCGGTTCTTCATACTTTCTACAGTATTTAACTTTCGTTTTAGGGGAAACCTACCAATGTTTTTACAGAACTTTTTTTAACATTTCGGTCATTCCGTGTTTGTGTTGGGAACTTGCATTCTAGTAATTTTATCCATGCTGAGGGAGTTTCACAAGGAAGTGTACTCAGTGTCACACTTTTTATTTTTTCTCTAGGCCAAATTTTAACTCATTACCATTCATCTGTACAAGCGAGCCTTTATGTTGATGACCTTCTAATCTTCCGCCAACGAAGCAGCATGAACCTTATCGAACGGCATTTACAGAATTCCCAGAACAAAGTGGCAATTTAGAGCAGAAACTACGGACACTGTATCTTACCGTAGAAAACCGGATTTGTGCACTTGTGCCGAAAGAGGAACATCCACTTGGATCCGAATATCAATATTAATAATATGCCTATTCATGTAGCGAAGGAAATACGGTTTTTGGGAGTTATCGTTGCATATCTTACATCTGTGGAACAAGTGTGAGAAGTCCTTAAACATTTTGTAGGTACTCTCAGCAACATCTTGGGGTGCCGATCTAATCTCACTACTCCGTATTTGAGGCAGTAATTCTTTTCCGAATCGATTATGGGTCTATGGTGTATGACTCTGCCAGCGCTACCGTGTTAAGGCAATTTGATACTGTTCACCATTCTGAGTTACGAATCTGTTCTGGTGCATTTCGTGCCTCTTCCCTTGAGAATCTACATGTTATCTGTCACGAAATGTCTCTAAATATAAGGCGTAACAAATCGTCCGCTTCGTATTATTCCTGAATTATGTCTTTGTCATAGCACCCCTTACGTCAAATTAAGTTTTCATCTACTGTTCGTAGATCGTATGATGCCCGTCCATTTCATGTCCGTCCATTCAATAAAAGAGTTAAAATTATTCTTCATGACTCGAACCTTGATAATGTTACTATCAAATCAGCTGATTTATTTTCTCTTCCACCTTGGGGTAAACCGCAATTTTCTTTTTTAAATTCCCTTTCAGGATTCGATAAATTTTCTACTGCACCAACTGCCTTCCAACAGCTGTTTCTACAGCATTGCTATCGTTCCTTTATACATATTTTCACGGATGGCTCGAAATCAAATGGCCATGTTGGTTGTGGCATTATATTCCCACCTGATAAGCTAAGCCACCGTCTAAATCGTTGTTGTTAAGTTTTTATTGCTGAACTGTCTGTGATTTACTGTGCTGTTCGGAAAATTTCTCCTTCTACTAAGAGTAAATTTATTCTTTACACTGATAGCATGAGGGCTTTGGAGACACTAGCTCCCTATCACAAGAAGATACACCCAATCGCTGTTAGAATTTTATTTATATTGCGCCTTTTACAAATTGAGGGATTTGAGGTAATTTTTTTTGGGTGCCGAGTCATATTGGCATTATTGGAAATAAAATGGCAGAGTTAAAATCAAAATCAGCAACAATTTTTTTGTATCGGAGAATTCCTTATTGTGATGTTAACCTCTAGCTTAAAAGCGGTACCAAGATTTTTTTTTTTACCTTTCCTTACGGGTCGGTAAAACTGTTGTACCAGCAATGAGTTTGGATTTCGTTCCCCTACTTGAACTTCCCGGCAACCTCATCAAATTCCCTTCCCTTTTGTGCTATAACCCTTTAGGGTCAGGAGACTTCGTCCAGCTGTAGATTTAATCACTGTTGGCGCTAGAGAGTTTTGTGAACCCTGCATTGGCGACGTTTTTTTAAGTAACACTCCTAAGAAGTTTCGAATGAGTTTGCATAACTTCATTTATTAGTAGTACTCGACTGAAACTATTATTCTTTTCCCCCGTTGCCTAATTTTTTAGTATTGTAAATTGTTAATTTTTTGACTTAATAAAATTCTAAAATTTTAGAATAATATGAGTTTATAATTTTATTCGAATGATAAATTTTTTAATCAAGAATTACTTACTTGAAATTTCATTTCTGAGGGAATGGTTTAGTGAAGATTATCGGCGCCCTAGATAAATTGTTACATCTTTAATCCCAATTCAACGCAGAAAAATTAAATTGAACCTCGAATTGTTTTTTTTTTTGCCCTGACATTTTATCTTACAGTAAAAAGTGACAAAACAATATTTTTTTCTTCAGGCCTGCGTCCTCCTCCAAGTCTAGAACCTCGGGCATACATACTTCCCAGTCACTAATGTACTATTCTAACACAATACTAAAGAATTGACAACTTACAATTTCTTAGATTTAAAGTTTAATGCTTGAACGATATATTCATGCTTAAAATACATTTCGGTTCTGTTTTGCAAGCAAGCTGTAAGTTTCATGATTTATGAAAACGGCTGCTTTAATTATCTATAAGTAATCTTTCATTAAAATTTATAATTTTAATTTTAAAATATTGCAAGAGGCTCTTAAAATCTATCAAAAATAATAATTTGTAGCTTTTTAGGCATTCCAAAATCAGATATCAGTTCAGAAATATTAATTTTTTATACCTTCATTTTAAATCACTGAAAAGTTATTAGACATTTAAATCTTTCGAAAAATATTTGTACTGAAAAAAAAAATAATAAAGTGACTGCGTAAAAAAGGCAGGGATTCTAGAATGAATTTTAAGCATTTCTGAAATATAATCTAAATAATCTGCTTGAAAAAATATGTGTAATTAATAACAAATGCTGATCATTTAGAATGCTAGCTTTATTTATTAAAGATTTTTTAAAGTTTTCTTTTTGGCAACTACTTTTTAATATAATTTTACATCAATGAAATCTTACATATCAAGTTCTAAGTAAACCATATATAATATTACTTTGTTTAAATTAACTATCTTTAATCTGGTGGTTACCTACAAATTTATAAATTTTCATGTAGAAATTTTTTTTACTATAAATTGGTTATTAATTGTTTAGAAAATAGAGCGTACCTTTCAAAAATATTACACTGTTATGAGTTATTGAAATCGTCGGAAAAAATTATAAATTATAAGAATCGACAATAGAACAAAGAAATGTTTCTAGTAATTTATATTAAAAACCGTCCGAAATACGTTAGGAATAAAAATTATATTCGATTATATGAGCTCAATATATTAATATTAAAAAATTCAAATCTACAAAATAGCAGATAATCATCGGCTCTTTTGCAGTTACATTTAATTTACGAAATAGCAAAGAATTGTTATCTGTGTTTTGTACAAATAAATGAAAATATTTTCAAAAAAAAAATCAAGTACGATATTTATAAGTGATATATAAATCGTCACATTTAATAAGAATAAATAAGTTTAAAAAAACAAATTAAATGCACAATGCTGTGTTCAAGCTATATGTATAAATTAAATTTATGGCTTCAGTAAAGCTTGAGATTTTTATTTAATCACAAAAATGATTGAAAAATTGACAACAATTTGTTTAATGTGCTAATTAACTATACTGCAGTTACCCTTTTTACAAGTTATTTAACATTATAAAATGTAATTTATCATTCTTTCATACGGAATTAGTAAACAAATGTTTCAGAGAAAAAACTGCGATAAAAAGCTTTTTCTAGGGGTCAGACACATTAAAACCGCAAAAAAGCAACCTGGTTAAATTAAGCTACGGGACTACTACCACTACCAATTAAAGCTACGGTACCAATTAAGACTACTACCAATTAAAGCTACGGGAGCTCGAAATTGAATTGAAGAAGAGTAAAGCCTCTGTTATCTTTCTTCACTGAATGCCCGAATTCAAAGAAACTAAAGGTTAAGAAGTCCTTGGCCAAATATATCTTTTCTTCTTGGCAACTGACATTCTATCTTCAAATAGAAAATAAACAGTATTCCGTCAAACCAACTACTAGAAAGTGGCCTGTTCACCTTATGGGAAGTGACGCCTCCGTATAGGACATACGCGATATACACATATAATTTTCTTTTTTGGAGAATATGTGCCTAAGTGCCCCTGATGTCACTTGGATTTTGCCGTTCAGCATATTTTAATTGAATATCCTGATTTTAATTCTCAACGTGTCCGCTTTTTCCATTTAACTTGTTAGAACTTGCAGGAAAAACCCCACCAGAACATTTTAAAATTCGTAAAGGACATTAGATTTTAAACTTGTATTTAGTTCGCTTACAAATTATGTCTTTTCTGTTGTCAATAGTACCAAAATATTGATTTCGTATTTTTATTCTTTACTGCCGTTTTACTCTTATTTAAAACTGGAATTGTAAAATTCTGATGCATTGCCATTTTATATACGATTTTATTGCAGTCTATCATCTTTTATACTTAATCTTATAATTTTCAATTTACCTTACTTTTATATTTCATCATGGGATTGGCTTAACATGACGGAATGTGCAGCTATTGCACAAAAAAAAATCATTACAAATCGGCTAACAAATACAGACTACGTTCCGTACATTTTTTTTTTCATCTTTTAGACATATTTTAGGGATAAACTCCTTGGGGACTTTTTGTCAAAATAGCATAAAATTGAGGTTCACAATAATTCTAAAAGTTCAAAAAATATTCTAGTAGTTTATTTTTCAAAACTCGAATCAAGCAACTGAAATCTTCAAACTCTCTTCGCATTCTGACATCAATTGACATTCTGCGTTTCCTCTTTCTATCATTGCTGATAGGCAACAGTTGTTTAGAGCTTGTTTCGTTTTAGATAACGATATCAGATAACGGATCGAAGTATTGTCGGTACATTCCTATTTATTATTGATGTGATGTTTGCATGTCAACTTATTGTTTCTTCTAAATTACGATCGCGTCAATTTGGCGCATATCCGTAGTGATAGTACAAAGAGCATTTCAGTATTTCAACTATTTTGAAGACAATATATTTCAATATATATTTATCCTAGAACAATGGATAAGTAGTTACAAGCGATAAAATAAAAATTGAAACGGGTTTTGTAATTTTCCTTATAAAATTCTAAATGCTTTAGAATGACGCGTCCCGTGAACCTAGTGTTAATACGGTTCTCTAAACAAGGGATCTAAACCAGGAAATCGAGCTAAAGCATATTATGATTCAAAAGTTATGAAGGAATACCTGGAGATAATTTTCAAGTACAAGTCATATAAAAACCTTCGTATGTATCAATGAAAATTATTCTAAAGGCTGATACACCAGTTTACCAACAATCCACAAAATTACCAATATATTTTTCATGTACTTGATACTTTAAATTAACTCTCCCATTGCTACATCTCCTAAAGACTATCTCAGCAGAAGCACCTAGGATAAAATTACAGCAAAAGAATTTTAAGAAACCTGAAGAAATATTAACGTTTTGAAGGTCCACCATTACATCGAAGTCTTCCCTGACTATCATGTTGTAAAGGGAATCTAAGAACTGCAAATGAAATCTGTTAAGAAAATAAGCGACCTGAGTACCTTAAATCAGTTTTAACAAAATTAAGTCTAGATGATTGTTATTAAATATCATAGATAAATAGATACGCTACAAAGAGTTATCAACACTTGCAGAAGTCATAGTCCCAAATAGTCACTTTTTCATCTGTACACTGATATCAAACTGAGAAAAAAATTCTGATCGAAGTAAAAAAAAATTGCTAATAAAAGAATCTTTCTTAGATAAGAATCAAAGAAGAATATCTAAATAATACAATTCGAGAATAAAAATGCAACTGATAGAAATAAAACAAACCTCTAGTAAATATCAAAAAGATGTAATTGAGAACCAAAAAACATAGCTCAATTCCGGTCCACTTTGGTTTATCAAAGTATGTTTAAAAAACTAGCAATTTGATTTGTTTTAGACAGTATTGTAATACACTATTGTTATAATTTTTTGAATTAATAAAAGTTTTAAGATTGATTATTGATAAAATATTTATGTGAGCTGATATGTTTAACGGTTGAATGAATAAAATTTTTTATTTTTCTAGTTTTTACTAGCCCACAAACACCTTTTTAATTTTTTAAAAGCAATTGGTCTTTATCATGTTATTTAACACTTTAATTTGTTGTAATTTTATGCAATGGTTGAATGCGTGAATTTGCAATATTTTAATCAGTTTCTATTTAAACTGTATTTACATAAACACTCTTTTATGTTTTAACCAAACACCTGGCGCGTATGGCCCAATACTGGCCCTTGCGCCTCTAAAAGCCACTATCTATCCGTTTCTAGTTTTCATCTACTATAAAAGCGTTAATAAATGTGTGAACTGTCTTCACAATTTAAATAAAATATTTGAATGTTTTTCAGGACTAAACTTTCAATCAATCAAATAATTTGTTTTAAAGATTCCTCAATACATGAAGCATGATTAGATGTACAGAATTTAATAAAAATGACTTCATGTTACTGTTGCCTAAAACAGAATTTGATATTCAGCTTACCCATATTTTAATTAAGATAAATTGGCAACTATTTTTGACATAATTTTACAAGATATTCAGTGTCAGCAATTATGATATAAATTTTTCTAATGCTAAATTACATTAAATGAAAAATCCTGTATTCGAAAATCATTATGCAAAAGAATGTTTAATTTATTTAACAGGTTTACTATTATTATTGTTGTTGTTGTTCTATTCTTCTTTAACAAGTTTATTATTATTATGATTATTCTATTATTTTTGATAAACTAAAATATTTCTAACTGTGAAGGTACTAGTGTACTTTTAATTTAAAAATAAATTTCATTGGAAAATAAATTGTTTCTATTTAATTATTTTCATATTGATAGCTGCATTTTGAATCAGTTTAAACAAAATTAATATCCTGTTTGCGAAATATGAAGCAAAACAAAAATAATAATTTAATACTACAATTCAGGGGTGAATTTTAAATAACGCTACCGATATATAAATATTATACCATTCGAAAAATAATTTTTTCGTTCCTATACTACATTTTTTGATACTTTTTTTTAATTCTGTAGTGGAATATGTAATTTGTTCCTGAATTGTATTGTTTAGATATTCGCACATGATACTGAACTATTTTTCCAAGCTTGTATCTTTGCATGTTATTTTAAGCTTACCTTCACGTCTTCATTTGAAACGATATTCAGTCGAAAATTACGTTTACGTTTTTAGCGTAACGGGTTCGGATTGAATGGACTTTAGTTGAGGACAGCACAAACAAATTTATTTACAGCTATTTACAGGATAATTGATAGAGTAAAAATTTCAGATAAATACAATCCAGCAGTCAACAGTCAATTACAGCGTAAATTCAAGTCTTACGTACGATAAAACAGACTGCAAAACAGCTATCGTATAGCACAGATACAGTAAATCGCAGCGAGCTCAATAACACAGCGTTAACAGCAAACGCAAACACAGCTCACAAATTCTTTAGTCCAGCGAGACGCTTTTTATTTCAGAGCAAACTCTCAACTAACTACTCGCTACGGTGGTTGATTTCTTGGGGCACCTAGCCCCGGCAGGGGCTTATCCCCGGTCATGGCTATAGTGCTTCCTCGTTGTGATCATTTACTGCCGTGGTCATCTTCGAAGTGGACTGGAAAAATGCTGGAGGAACTTTTATAGTAGCTGTTGGAGAGTAGGGGTGAGTGAGGTGGCGAGAGTCAGGACGGGTTTTGATTGGCTATTTAGGAGTGGTGAGCGTGGAGTTATGCACCTTGTGGGATCTTTAGGCTTAGTACTGAAGGAGGGAACGTTATCATCATGAAGTTAAGTTTTAGATATGAGAAGAAAAAAAATTAAGTTAAATTAAAATAATTTGTTAATGAAATAAAGTTAAAGTAAGATATTTCTGGGTCTTCTGATTTTAAGGTTCGGCCTGTATCTGAGGATATTTAGGATGGCTTCGTTTTTACTTTTTTCTAGGTCAAAAAAAAATTTTTCACAAGTTTTTTAATAAATTTTTTCAGTGGGGGATAATCTAATGCAAGGTACATGCTTTTGCTTGGCATATACCATTGCATTTTGCAGATGTTTTGGAGAAATCTGGTTTGCAGTCTTTCAACTAAGATTAGGTTTCATTTAGGCGCATAACCCCACACTGGGCAAGCATATGTAATTACTGGACGCAAATAGGTGGTGTAAATAAGTATTTTATTTTTCCTAGTCATTTTGGAGCCTCGAGAGATTAAGGGATATAATTTACGAGTTAGGTCTCGAAACTTGTTGATTAGATAATTAAAGTGGGGCTTCCAAGTTAATTTACTGTCTAAAATGACTCCTAAATATTTACATTCCTTAGACCACGGGATAGTTTGATTTTTAATTTGAAGGGGGCGGAATTTCTTAGCTTTATATCTACTAAAATAAATGACTTCAGTTTTTGAGGCATTAATTACGATTTTCCATTTGGTGAACCAGTCCTCAAGGGATTTAATATGTCTATTCAGAGCTATTGCAATGTAATTTGAATTTTTATTGCGCGCTAGTATTGCAGTATCATCAGCGTACATGCATAGTAGGGTATTAAATTGTTTCGGTATGTCATTTATAAAAATAGAAAAAAGAACTGGCCCCAGCTTATATCCTTGAGGAACACCTGTTAGAATCGGTTTGATAACTGAAAAAAACATTGTTCAGTTTGATCCTGAAGCATCTGTTGCTGAGGTATGAAATTAAAATTTTGATTAGATGCGGGGGTGTATTGTAATTTATTAATTTGTAAATAAGGCCTTCGAGCCAAACTCTGTCAAAAGCTTTCTGGATATCGAGAAAAACTGCTGCAGTGTATTGTTTATTGGAAAAACCTTCTTCGATGAATTCGGTTACCCTGAGCAGTTGGTGAGTGGTAGAGAGAGCATGACGAAAACCAAACTGTTCTGGGATTAAAATATTGTTTTTATTAAGGTGGTGATTTAATCTGGTTAATATTATGTGTTCAGCGATTTTACTGATAGTGGGGAGAAGCGAGATGGGGCGATAGCTACTGGGATCAGTTGGATCCTTACCAGGTTTAATGATTGGGATTACTGCAGCAGTTTTCCAGGAACTTGGAAAGAATCCTAATTTAAGCATATTATTAATAATATTGGCTAGAAAGTTAACATAATTATCAGGTAAATTTTTAATCATCTGGTTACTAATATTGTCTATTCCAGATGCTTTTTTAATATTTAGATTTTTAATATAATCTTTTAGTTCGTTAAAATTAGTGGGGGAGTAGTCGTTAAAATTGGGGGGAGGGAGTCTTGAAAGCTTTTGACTGTGTTATTTACAAGGTGCTCTGTTGTGGGATCATGAGTGTCATTAGGTTTAAATTGATTCTCAAGGCTTTCCGCCAGGCAGTTTGCTTTGTCATTATCGTTAATTGCAATACTAGTTTGGCCATTTAAGGGCGGAATCTTGTGTTGTTTATTTTTGTGCGATTTAACTAATTTCCAAATGGATCCGTCTTCTGCGTTGGTGTTTACGATTTTGTTGACGAATTCATTATTATCGAGTTGTGTGCCTAGTTTAGTGATTTCTTTATTTAATCTATTCATGAGTCTCTTGAAAACTGGGTCCCTAGTATTCTGAAAAATCTTCCTGGCAATTTTTCTATCTCTTATGAGGGTTCTCATTTTGGGGTCTATATGTTTTTGGATGGTAATACTGGGAGCTGATGCTTCCATTTTGGCTTTGAGGATTTGAGTTTCTAGATGCTTGACGGAGGCTTCTAATTCGCTGGTAGAGCAGTTTTCTTGGCTAAGCGGAGAAGGCTTTCTGATTGGCTGAGAAGGTAGTTGAAATTTTTCCAGTTAGTCTTGTATATAGAGGAGTTTATTGGAAGCGAGTATTTGAAGTAAAAATTTAGTAGGATGGGGTTGTGATCTGAGTTAAGCTCAGGGATAGATTTAATGTCATAGGGGTAGTGGAAGTTATTTACTATTGTAAGATCTAGGGTGTTAGCGGAGTGGGAACCAAATCTAGTGAGGGAGTTAGGTGCTAGAATTTCGAGACCGGCCTGTTGGGCGAAGTGGTAAAGGGAATTGCCTCTTGGACTTTTACATTTACAGCCCCAGCTAACGTGGTGAGCATTGAAGTCGCCGCAAAAAAATTGAACCGGGCCTAATTGCATTAGAATTTCAAGATCAAAAGTAAAGATTAGAGGTTCCATATTTTTAATATTAATTTTAATCACGCTAGCTTCTACATGTTGTAGGACGGGTGGGGGGACCTCGCTATGAGGCATACCATTTTTGATTAAAATAGCGGTTCCTCCTCCTGACTGATTAATGCGATAACTATAGTACGAAAAGTAATTAGCCAGGAAGATTTTTCTTTGTGGTCCAAGGTGGGTTTCTTGCAACAATATTATATCGGGATTATACTTATTTACAAAATTACGGAAATCAAACATTTTATTTTTAATGCCATTTGCCTTCCAGTAAATAATACGAAGGCTGTGGCGATTGAATTTTAGGTATTATTTTTCAGCGCCTGATCACTAAAAGCACTGAGGAAAATTGCAAATTTTTCCGCTGGATTTTTTGCATCTTTTAATTTACTTAGTTCAATGAATAGTTTGGGAAATTCTCTAACGAGCTGGTTGAACGCTCTCATTGCGTCAACACCGTTTGCTACTTCAGTTGGGTTTACTGTTTCAACCTGATCGTGACCGTGGCCGTCATGTGGCGCCAACTCTTGGCTATGGTTTTTGCTGAAGTGGCTCGCGTATGAGATATTTTTCCTAACAATGGATTGTGATTTCAGGAAATAGTTATTTCTGTTTTGTGCTGCTGAAGGTAGTTTTGGAAATTTCGGACAACCTCTATAGGAGGCGATGTGCCCATATTCTAGGCAATTTATGCATTGAGGGTTATCGATGACTTCCTTTAGGGTGCAGGCGTTTGTTTCATGGTTTTTTCCACATTTTAGACAGCGCGCTTTAAAGCCGCAATTATTTGCAGTATGGTGGAAGTTGTTACATTTAAAGCATTGCGTCACCATAGGGCGACCTTTAAAGTGCTCAACTGAAATACTTAAGTAGCAGATATGCTTGATGTTAAAAATTTCCTCAGCAGCTTTAGTTTTAGGTAATTCAATCAGGTAGAATGGTAATGGCTCCTTCGTTCTAAACTTTGTCATTTGAGAGATTTTTATCACAGGAATATTTTTATCTGTTAGACTATTTTCTATTTCTTGAATACTAAAGCGGTGGAGGAGACCCTTAATTACGACTTTTAGTGGTCGCTTGTCCTTTGGTGTAATTACATAGTGCTCAAATTCCTTAACATTGCAGAATTCTTGGATTTTTTTGTGTTGGTCTATTGTATGGGGGAAAATTTTTACGTACTCATTACTGAATTTATTAGTGGTTTCACCACAGCTTTTATTGATCATTTCAAATACTGCTTTGAGATTGTCTACTGCTTTTAACATGATTGGGGGTATTTTGGGATCAGTTGGTTTATATCTGCATTTATCTCGGGTTCTTCAATAGTAAGACCGGCAAATCGGTTTTGAATGGGGATATGGTTAACAGCTGGTTCTTTAGAGATAGTTCTAGAGACTTTTCTTTTAGTGGGGGATTGCAATTGATTACTTTCGCGCGCCTGATGGGGGGAATTTTTTAAAGTACAGTTAACGTCCTGACAAACACCAAGAGAATTCAACTCACCCCTGGCGTCTTCTAAGTCTTTGGCGAATTTCTTCCTGTGTCCATCATGCATCTCGGTGATGTGGTGTGAAGGACCGCAATCTTGTCTTGCTTTTATGTAGGTACGATTAAACATTTCAACTTGATAATTCAGTTCCTTGATAGAGGTGACTAGCATCGCATATTTAGCGCAGTGTTCGCAGGGACGCTGTGTAGCAGGTTGAGCAGTGTCGCATGACACATCGATGTTCATCGATTCATTGTTTTACGCTGCACATCTTTTCTTATTTGACTCCATCATCGACCCTTCCAAAACTAATCCTAAAAAGGACGAGTCGGATCTAGGAGTTTCATCTAAGGTTGGCTGAGACAGTGTGGTGGTTGAAAAGCAGAGCTGGAACGTACACGACCTCCCAGTTCAAATCCCAAGCACCGAAATGAAAACAAGAAAAAATATTCTCCACACTCAGTTTAAAATCAACTAACTGTACTAACTACTCGCTCGTTAGTGGTTGGATTATTGGGGACCCTAGCCCCGGCAGAGGCTTACCCCCAGTCATGATAAAATGCTTCCTCATTGCATTCAGCTACTGACGTGATCAATTACGAAAAAGACTGAGAAAGTGGAGAGAAACACTGGGCGCCACCCTGCGAAGCAGAGCGAGCCCAGTGGTCCTGGAATGGCTACAGGGAAGGTCCGAGTATAACTGACGATGGTAGAGAGCTGCAAGGAGTCTGGCCACGGTGGAGAAGAGTCGGTGAAGGGAGAGAGAGTTTTTGTCCAATCAGGGGTCTTCAGGGGCGTGGTCTGTGAGGAGCGATGATCTTGGCAGATTTTTGCATTTTTGGACGGAAAAGAGAGGATTTTTCTTTGATCTAGTTGGGCCAATCAGCAGAGAGGGTAATTCTGTAGAAAGGAAGTCTGGAGTTAGGCAAGTAACGCATTGATTAAGATGAGCTTTTGTTCTTCTTTGTTCGAGGTTTTCTTGAGGCTTTTTGCATCATTTATTATATCAGGGAATTCTTGCAAAAGGGTTTTAATTTCTTTTAATGCTTCTAAGATTTCTTTAAATTCTGTCAGATCAATTTTGTTTAGTGTTGTAGGTATTTTATAAAGTTCAGTGGGTGCAGTAGTTTGGCTGTTCACTTGGGGAGGCTCAGTAGTTTTGAGGTCAGCTGGGGCTTTTCTCTGTACTGCATCAGCAAATGTTCTTCTCGTAGCTCCAATCTTTTTTGTCGTGGGGTAGCTTTTACACCCCCTCCAGGAGGCCAGGTGTCCCTTTTCCTTGCAATTGATGCATGTTGGTTCGGGTATCCTTTCCATGATGGTGCATTTCTGGGTGGGATGGTCTCCGTTACGTTTAATACATCGCGGATTGCATTTGCAATTCCGTGCACTATGGAAGAAGACTGCACAATTAAAACACATGGTGGCTTTTGTGGGTGATCTGTAAGGTTGGATGAAGACTCTGATGTAGAATAGCGATTTTACGTTGTAAATGTTCTTGAAGTTACCGGATTTTTTGATTTCTACTAAAAATATGGGATGTGGGGTTTTGTTTTTAAAATTTCTGAGCTGAGAGATGCGTTCGACTTGGTAGCTCAATTCCTCAAGTGCTTCTTTTATTTCGTTTTTATCTTGGCACCCTGGGAGGCCTTTTATGACAACTTTTAGGGGGCGCTCAGCTGGGTCTTCTGATATGACGTATTCATTCTTTGAGCTATCCAGGATATTCAGATCTGTCTGTCCCACTTTTAGGTATGATCTTTATGAAACCATTCTCGTATTTATTTTCAGTGTCTGGATAGTTTCTGCAGATTGCCTGGAGGGTAATATTATAATCCTGTGTCAGTTTCAGATTGATGGGTGGGATTACTTTTTTGATTTGGGAGATTTCATCTTCAAGGGCTTGGAACTTGTTGTGGACGGCTATTTCCTGATTATCTATAGACTTCTTTCTCTTGGCTGCATGTTTCTTGTCAATTTTCAGGAATGGCGCTTCTGTGTCCATATTCTCGGCTCCTTTCACGTGGGGAGCATGCTTGGGACAGTTCTTTATCGGGCATGGTCCAAGTTCTGTCAGGATTTCTTCTATGCCTTCAATATCGGCCTGTATTTCCTTTAGTTGGGTTAGATCATCAAGGAACTGGGTGGTGTGTTCTAGGTTATCATTCCTTATTTGTTGTAGCGTTTCCTCAAAGATTTTTGCTAACTCATGTTGTTGTAGTGATCTTGTTTGCTTTTCTTGTATGTAAGTGCAAAGGTTAATACCGCCTTTGTGTGGTCTACAACCTCTCCTGATGCATGGTTGCATTAATTTAATTTTGTTCTCAGATTCATTGGCTCTCTTTTCCATAAATTCAATGTTCTTTAACCCTCTGGGCGTTTCCATTCTACGAGTGAAACTTCTGTAAAGTGAAGGAAGCGGAACTAGTTTTCTGTCGTGGAAGCGTGTCAGTTTCGCTGAAGAGATGCACAGCAAGCGTGCAAGGGTTTCTTTCTTTCCCCTCCCGTTCTTCATGGGAGGTCAGCTAGCCTTGGGTATCAGCAAATAACTACCCATTCATACCAAATTTTATTGCTTTCGTTTATTTTGTACGGCTACAAACGTCAGATGGTTTCTAGGAATAGTGCATAGGTTGCTTTTTAACCCTGATTACTGTTAGCACATTCTAAACTGTTACACAGTGTAAACATAAACAGATAGATTTTCACTTAATTTTTGCTGGATATATTAAGTACAGAAACTTTCATCATACATTCGGTCTTATTATACATACATTTTCAAAATTAGCAATTAATGAAGGATTAAAATTGTATTCATATCCTTTTATTATTTTTCCAAATAAATTATTTTGCACCGAGCAATCAATAGTTGCAATAAAGTAGCATTTTTCTAGAATGAGAACTAAACACGGATAGTTCAGTTAAACAGATATATATAAATAACAATATATAACACAAATTATTTTTAGAAGAACGGGCATCATATTCTATTATAATAAGAGATACAAATCAACAAATTGATTAGATATCTGAAAAAAAGCATAATTCTAGAAATATAATTAGCTACTTATGTATTTATGATCCGAGTTCTTAAATACCCCGTAGCAATTTTAACAAAACTCGATATTGTTTGTAATCATTGCTTTTTATTAAAAAAAAATTATGGCATCTCCGCTCTTGAATGCTTTAAAATAAGCAAAATTTTAAAGTTCAAATATCGTGAAATATACCAAAGTAAATAAAGATTAAATGTCCTTATTAAAAAATTATTTTTCAAATTATAGAATATTCTAGTGATTTTAAAGTGTTTGGGAAATTTATAAAAATTATCAACATTTTTGCGATTTTTTCTTTCATTTTTTCCCATTATTTTGGGTACACATCCAGTGAAATTGCTACCTTCAAAAATAATAAAAGGCAGCTTGAACAATCAAACAATTCCTTTTAAATATTATATTGCAATATATTTTATTCCTCATAAATTTCGGTGCGTTTATAATGTTTAGTATTCTTAAAAAAATACAATGGACATAAATTAATTTTCTAACTTTCGTCCATTCTGTAAAAGAAAACACTAATGATTTATGCTATATTTGCTAGTTTTATCAAGCAAGATAATTCACAAAAGTTTCAGTTGTACCTTACATTACATCTTTGTATTTTACATCTTTTTATAAAATCGACCATTGAAAAGTAATTGGTGTCATAAATATGTGAAATTAAACTTGTAAAACTTATTTTCACTTATGTAACTTTGCAACATACCCTTTCCTTTCTCTTATTAATGACCGCTAGTAGTGGAGATAACAATCATTGAAATTTTTTTTTAATAATTATTCATGCCGATGGATTCAATAAAGGAATAGGCATCTAAGTTTGGTAGGAATCCCCAACGGTTCCTCAAATTAATTAAGAAAATTCAATGTTTTAGAACCGTATTTGAAATTTGCTTACAAGAAAAGGTTACTTTTGTGGATTATCCCCATAGACTGACAAAATTACCAATATATATAAGTAAATGAATTTAAGGAAGAGATATTGGTAATGCTATTTCAGTGACGTTGTGATGTATAAATTTTACAAATATTTGCCAGCATAGTTTGAAAACTCTCGAAAACTGGCATAAGAGGTAAGCGATTCATTATTTAGAAGCAATAATGGGTTTAATCAATTACTTTCGGTCATGAAAGAAATATGCTCTGTTATAACAATAAGTTGAAATCTTTTGCACAATTGTGTAGGTAGTCGGATTTAATACAGGAAAACGCATTACACTTCATCAAATTTATGTAATTATATAACAACCGTATTCATAAAAGAAGTAGTAATACTTTTTAAAACATTTTCGGAGCGGAGCCTATTGTTGCCTTATTTTTATCTATTCACAGTAAGGATAAATGTATATAAAATTCAACAGCAAAATCCAAAATAAGTAATAGAACGAAAACATTTTAAAAGGAAATACGTCGCCAATCAACAATGACAACAAATAAAATTACTAAAATGCACAAATTCAATAGTATTAATAACGTTGTGGAAGTATATATAGAGAAACCAGTAGTAAAAAAAATGCCGAACAAAAGATTTAAAGGTATAAACTAATGACAGCAGTATAGACTCATAGAGAAATCATTAAACGAAATCCACCTCAAGTATAAATTTCCCACACTTTCTATTGTCAATTTATTATATATATAACAGAAAGAACTGGATTTTTTTTTACAAATTACTTACCAGAATAATTTAAAAACATAAATCAGATTAATTAAAATTTTATGAACTATAGTTTGTCTTATTATAATATTCATTTAACTATGTTAAGCCTCATAATTCATATTCCTTTCAGTAAATTATTAACTTCACGTATTATAGAACTAGTTTTCGTAAAGTTTTGTCTCCAAAGTTTTTTATGCATAGTCATTCGCATGTTGCAGATATTCGGTATTCATCTTTCTCAGACTCAGAGAAAGAAGATTATAAACAAGTAATATAAAAAACAATTTTTTAATTAATTCGTTCTTAGGTCAGCAAAGGAATTTTTTTTATTTTAGTTACTTTCTATTAAATGATTATAATAATGGCAATTTTCCATTTTCCTGTCTACATATGGTGTTGGACTATTATATTTTGTTCGTTGCTGTTTATTCGTTTCCTTTTTCCCCCTTTCTAATTTATGAAGTTGATGGCGGTCTCACAACCACAAATGACAATCTTCAATTAGCGGGTTCGAACTCGCAGCCGAAAAGATGCGAATCCAGCGCCCAACCAACCAGGTTATCCGGGCCTGGTGTCTCCTTGCGATTAAAATTCTATTTTAGTTACTTTTTATTAAATTATTACAATTGTTGTTATTTTCGTGTTCCGCTTTATAACGGAAGGAGGGGTGTGATAACTTTTGAGAGTATGGACCGTTGAGCACTCGAATCCAGAAGTCTGACTTCTAGATCACACACGTCAAAAACACTTTTTATAGGACATACTGTATTCATTCATCTGTAGATCGTAATTTAGATCTAGAACAGAGAACGATCACCTCTGCTCCAGTACGCACTGTAACATCACTCTCGACATGGAGGACTTGTGACCACGACAAATGTAACGTTCACCACACAAACACACACACACATATGGAAAGACTTCGGTTGGTAGGTTCAAACTTGCAGTCCAAGGGATGCGAAACTGACGCCTACCAACCAGGTTATCCCGACCTGATAATTACAATTACTATAAATAATCGATCAAAAATTTCTACTAACATTGAATTTTCAACTCCAATTGATTATTCGAAACCAATTGTGACTTCTCAAAATGCGTGATTTTACTACACCAGTTGGGTAGTGAAATACAAATTAGAAATTTCTAATGTAGTTATTCTCAATTATTTTAATTCGAAAGTACTTCAAAATGAGTCGAAAAACCTGATTAATTTATAATGTTTATTTTAACTGCATCAAGAATTACGAAAATAAACACAATCGTTTAAAATAATCTACTGAAAACATGTTAAACCTAATCTCATTAGCGTGGGGGAAAAACAAACTGAATTCGTTACTTATTTAGCGATGGAGAAATGTATTCGAATTTTTGACGAGAAAGTTAGTTTTTAATTAATTAATAAAAAATTAATTAATTAATATTTGAAAAAAACTGTATTAACATCAAATGTCATCCACTACAAGTTTTAAAAAAGTTACTTGTACTTGATAGGATGAATAAAAAGTATTTTATTAACGATGGAAAATTTGAGGATATATATAGGGGGAGAGTGAGCTAACAGCAGGAATTGAAATAAATAAAATGCTGAAAGAAAGCAAATCGTACCCATCCACAACGTTTGATACTTAATTTTCATAGTTTATCAAATAGATCTCCAAGAGACAAAGGAAGAATAAAAATTTACTTGATTGAGTAATTGATTCATTTTAGTACCAAATTAAACACTGGACTTTAGAAACATGCATGGAGACTAAATGACTAACTTTTAAAATAACATTACCTTTAATTAAATAACTAAGTTTTAAAATAACATTACCTTTAATTAAATAACTAACTTTTAAAATAACATTAGAAAGCAGGATAAGAACTGAAAATGTATAACTATTTTATATTAAACGTGATAACGTACATTAACAAATTCAGTTTTTTAGAAACGTTAAAATATTTGGAAAATTTGCTAAAAAAGTAATTATTTATATAATTGACTTAAAAATAAACATTTGTTTCTCAAATTTCAGTTCAATGTAAATAAACATTTGTTTCTCAAATTTCAGTTCAATGTAGATATTGGATATGGCTTAATCCTTTTTTTTAAAACACTTTAAGTCCCTGAATATTTTTTAATCCTGTTTTTAAGCTTTTCTGAATTCAATAGCCGGAATTAAAAAGGCTAGAAATCATTTCAGTCAAATAATTTGTGAAATTTTTAATTTATTTCTTTCTCGTAAGTAAAAATATTACAATTTTCTTAAATTAATTGTAAATAAGTTAGATGTAATCTTGCGTCAAATATTAGATGAAACTAGTTGATAGGAAATCTGTGTGCCTGAATCTGTATGTAAAAATCGTGTATGCGTATACATGATATTCCAAAACGGAAACGCCTTGATATATTATACGTGTCGCACAAAATTATCAAAATGTAGATTTGTATTAAAATTTTTTAATATAATGTGTCAAAATATTGATTATCCATGAATCAGTCTTTCCGTGAGTGTTTGAGCAATTATTTCAAATTATAAAAAATAGATAAATGAAGTTTGGTACGTTGCTTTGACATCTTTACTGCAAAAATATTGAATTTTCACTCCAATATAAAAGATTCAAAATTCATAATTGTTTCTATTCAAGTATACTAAAAAATACGGATAGCGCTACACTGCATAAGCATATGAGAAAATATGAAGATTAATACTACCATTGATCTTTATCATGATTATAAATTCTTAGATTACTTTTAATAATAATAATAATAATAAAAATCTTGATAAAAATTGCTTTCAAGTTTGGGTCCGACAACTTTTAATATCGTTCCACACCAAAGTGTGCAGTTTATGAAGTTTTCTTCCATAAGAAACACCTGCCAAAATTTGAGTAAAGTAATGCAAATTCATTTATTTGATCTTAGTAAATAACAGTTTATGATTTCAAGCCATAGCTATGAACTCTAAAACTTTTCCATATTCATCAATAGTTTATAGTTCAAGCAGCATTAAAGCCTTTATTTGCATTATTTTCCATTAGTATGTTCTTAAAATCATGTCATTAAAAGTCAAGCTGCATTTTGCACAAGATTTTCAAAAGCTATGTTATTTATCCATTCAGATTTTAGTCTCTAATGAAGCAGTCTCTTTAGCATAACAAAGAAAAAATTGTTTAAAAACTGTAAAATAAATGCAGAATTTTTGAGTTTTTAAAATTTTTTATGTATCTACCGTTTTACCTAAGAAAAGTATCGTCTTTGATAAACTATTAAAAAAATTTGTTAAGATAGTTTACAGAGTCAAAACTTTTAAAATGTTATCAGTTAAAATTTTTCAAACATTTAATTGATTTTGCTATTTCTTTTATCTACATCAAGGTATAAATACTAATAACCAAGTATTAATTGTTACTAATATTAATAAATATCTAAGCATTAATAACTAAACTTCCCAGATATAAATAATTTTTTAAAAAATGTTTTTATTGTTTATTTTATGAATTTGAAAGAGATTATTTCATTCCGTTCATTATACAACTTTAAAAAGTAGTTGCATTACAAAATATCGAACACATAATTGCACGTTATTACACAATATAAATCTGAAAAGAGAAACAATATAACAGTATACTTTATTATATTCTTCAAAATTTAGGCTACTTTAAAACACAAAATTCAATCACATCTGTTTACTTTGAGCGAAGAAAAATAATTGGAGGTAGAGATTAGAGTAAAAAACATAAATTTGCATTTTAAAAATAGTTTAATTGTAAATGCGAAATATATTTAATTTATTAATTATATATTGATAGCAATTTTTCAAATATATTCCTTCTGAGTTTCTAATGCTTCAATGCGATGTTTAATCACAAGAGAGCATAAAACCGCATTCTGAATAAAAATTCAATGGAACTTTAAAACAAAATTTCGTTCAAATAAGCTTTATCCAAAAAATACTATTGAAACTAAATACAAATTAAATCTAAATACACACAGATGCTTATGGGACACACAATTTGAGAAAAAATTTTGTTCCTGTTTTATTCAACGGGATCTTTTTCCTCTCTTACTCCGTGACCATTCAAAACGCCCTTTGCCCTGAAGGACTTTTCGAGCCCTCAGTTCCTTTGACATTCTTAAATGGTCGTAAAACATCCATTGTGTTGATTCCCCTCCGATCCATCAAGATGTCCAAACTTGTTGGGGGAAAGAAAGACGTTAAAATGCGTCGGCAACACTTGGAGAACCGACATCCTCCTACGTTATTTTCCGTGCACAGCGAAAGAGCGTCGTTTCTTAGACTACGTTAAAATACGTGCAGCGCCCTTGCCGTGACGTCTTGCGGCTACGTAGAAATACGTGTATAACCCTTAGAGGGTTAAGTTGTCGGGAGTAGTTGCCCGGATATTAGGATTTGTTAAATCTTTTCTGTAAAAATCAGCAGCTTTGCGCGAATCTCTCAGTGTCCTATGTAAATTGCCAAGGGAATTGCAGTGAGCCTCAATTTTCTTAGCGAATTCTGAGGGATAATAAATGTTACGTATCCAAAGCGAACACTTGTCTGAGACTGATGAGTCCTTACTGGAGGCCGAAACGACCGAGCGTCCGTCTTCTTCCATGGCTGAAGACGGGGGAAAAAAGCAAATAGCACTGTTCGTGAAGATTTGCAATAAAAGTCGCAAAAAATTTCAAAATGGCGGCGTAAAAAGAACTCACTCACCAATTTATAATCAACAACTGAACTAACTGAACTGTACTAACTACTCGCTAGTGGTTGGATTATTGGGGCTCCTAGCCCCGGCAGGGGCTTATCCCCAGTCATGATGAAATGCTTTCACGTTGCTTTCAGCTACATACGTGACCGTCTGCGAAGTGGACTGGAAAAGTTCTGCTGGCTCTTAAGTAGTAGTTGTTGAGGAGTAGGGGTGGGTGAGTTGGCGAGAGTCAGGACAGGTTTTGATTGGCTATTTAGGGGTGGTGGGTGAAATTGTACTAACTACTCGCTCCGTCTATTCGTCCTTATATAGCCGAAAAGCGCGTGCATCTGAATCTCGTGAAAATTCTCAAAACAACGCGCACAATCTAGCGGCTACTAGACTATTCCTTTCGCCAAACCAATCAAGCTGGCGCGAGGCTCCACGCCAAACGTCGCCATCTTTGGCGAGTTTTCGTGCCGCTCGCTCGCTTGTAACACTATTGTTTAGATAGTCGCACATAATAATGAACTATTTTTCCAAGCTTGTATCTTTGCATGTTATTTTAAGCTTACCTTCACGTCTTCATTTGAAACGATATTCAGTCGAAAATTTAATTTAATAATCACTATAGGTTAAACCCTTTGGCACTGAGCATTAAGTCCCGTATTAATTCTATTATTTTGTCTTGAGGAAAGGTTGCTCCCGCCCAAATTTGTCTTTTTACAAATATTTCCTAGAAATCATTTTATATGTTTGATTTAAAAAAAATATTTCGTTAATATAGTTCACAAAAATAGATGACAGTACGAATCTAAAATCTATTTTAGGATTAATCCTTACTATATATATATAATATTCGTTTTCTTGGGAAAATTATGTATGATTCTACTTGAGAGAAATTTTGAATTCAGATGCTCTTTTTTAATTTTAGTGCTGATAATGTTAGTATTTTTAAACCATTTTTTTAAATATTTGTATATGAAGTTTTATTGTTAGTTATAGCAGTATATTAATAGATGAAACATTTCTATTTAAATAAACGGATTATTTTTATTTTTTAATGACAAAATTCTAGCTTTGGGAAATGTATTATTGCATTTCTTTTCTTTTAGAGACATTATTTCCTATACTTTGTTCTTAAAATAATAAATTCTGTTTGTTATCAGTATCAGAGCATCATTGTAAACTGTTAAATAATTGTCCTGAGAGAAAAAGTATCGTGTAATTAATTATTTCAGAACCAACTGTTAAATTTATAGAGAGCGATTCTAAAACAAAAATATTCGACTTGCGAGATTTTTTTTCCCCAATCATATGATATTGTTTCTTTAAGGTCAATATTTACTTAATCTTTGTTTGTATACTTATTTAATAGGTTTAAAAAAGAACTATTTTCATTGTTTGATTTTGGAATCGTTTGCATTATTTGACTTCCGGCCGAATATGATAGAATTTTTGCCGTTATTTCTAAAAATAATTATTAAATTAAAATACAATTTACAAATCTTAAATAAATTAACAAGATTTATGGTAAATCGTTTATCCAAATTATCTCCCTGAAATCCTCAGATTTCCTTTCCTTATAATTTCTCATGAACGGATATATTTGTTTTCCAGAAATTCTCTGTTGAAAAATATTTCTCAAACGTTTGTAGACAAATGAGGTTTGTTTCATAAAAATCTTTTTTAATATAGAATAATCAAAATAAAATGAAATATCAAATTTAAAAAAAAAGTATGCAAATTTTCATTAACATCATTTTTCTGTTTAACAAAATTACTTTTGCTTTATTCATGACATTTAGAAATAGAGAACCTATTTAGCTGATTGCAGTGTAATGTTCAATGATTTTATAAATTTTTATGACCGTGTTTTGATTTCTTTTTTAAAAAGAGATTTCCTCATTGCATCTAACTTGCTTTTTTAAGCTTTTGCTTTTATTAAGACGATGTTTTTGCTGTTAGAAACATTATTTTCGTATTTCAGTGCAAAGAAGAATTTTATAAATCGTATTAATCATAAATAACATAATTTAAGCAAGAGCATTTCATGAGGCAAAAGTTTTATAAGCTAAAATTTCGCTTTAATATTTTCACTCACTTTTAATTTTTCAAATGTTTAAAAAATGTTAACATTTTTTATTTCACAGTTAAAATAAAATGTTTCGAAACTTTAAAGCTTTTTTTAACAGTCAATGAAATATTTTATTTAAATAACTTTACAGATAAATCACAATTCAAAAACTATTTCTTGAATAAGAAAACAAATTATGAGTATATTTTTAATCGAATATCTTTCCAGAAACATACATATATTAATTATAAGAGTTAAAATTTTGTTTCGAAAGTTTATTTAAAAAATAGTAATGTTTTATTAACGTTATTTTAATGTTAAATATTTTCCGGAAATTGAAATAAAGCATTTATTTTTTCTGCATTATGATATTCTATTAGTAAAATTTAAATAATTAGTAAAATTTAATAAATTAATTAATAGAATTTAAAAACATTTATTTTGTTCATTTAACGGAATATTTTAAGTAATATTTAAAGAGGTGCAGTTTTGATTCTGTTTGAGAAATAACTATCTGGCCATGTTTTTAATTAATAAAATATTTGAAATATTTTCTTGCATTTTTATATTTTTTTTAATTGGGGTTATTATGGTAAACACATATGGTACTATAAGTTTTTACTTGATTTTCCAAATTATTAATTTTAAGCAATTGTATTTTTACTGAAATAATGCCGATTTTTTTGTTATAATTAATTAAAAGACCTAAAAACGCTATATAAAAGACTTATTTTAACGCCGATTCCATCGACATACTTTTATGAGTAAAATTAAACGATTCTTCTATAAGACCTTACAAAAAATGTTAAAAAACTGATGAATTTCCTTTTTTCCCAAGCACATAAAACCTATACGAAAAACATCATTGGTACCAAAATGTATCTTGACCTTTGTTATTAGTAGGGATTGAAATTCTTACAGAAGTCATAAAAAAGTATTACCACCTGCCTACTTGATAAATCTTATTACTTCCTTATTGCGAGAGGTCATCATATATATTTTTTGAAACATTTGATTCGTCTAAAATTAATGACGTGAGTTAGAAATGTTACAACGATTTTTGTTTTCACTTGCACGTTTTAAAGAGAAAGTTTTGAAACATACAGCAAGTTCGGATGTGACAAGGACACCAGTAATGAAAGTAAGTTATTTTATAATTTATTCATAAAAAACATTGAATTTCCTAACTTATATTGAGTACGTAATGTCTTTTTTTGAATGAAATGTTTAGCTTTAAGATTTTTTTCTTTTATTTTTTATAAAAATATCCTACAAAAAAAAGCTAAAAAAAAGAATAGAAGAGTATGAATAATCATGAAGTAAAATAGAATTTAACTTACACAAGTTAAAATTCTATTAGTTTAAATGGAAATAAAAATTTAACTATTCAATTATTATTTTTTATCAAAAAATTTCCCTTCTATTACATCTTATTTATTTAAATTTGGGGTAGTATAAAAAACATTTTTGTCTCCTATTTCTGAAATCATTAGTTGAAAACTGTTAAAATTTCCCATAATTTTTAATTAATTTCAATTTTTTTAAAATAATGTCCACTGAATAGGACATTTACATTGTGTAATATAATATTTGTGGAGATTCAAAACGAACCAAATATCATAATGATTAAAGACTGACAGACGGTTGATTTTGGGTTGCTGACTATGAATAAATGCATTTTCCTTCGATTCCTACTATTAGTGTACACACACACACACACA
>JAOUZG010022883.1:232834-258451 GCA_026289955.1 Argiope argentata
GAGAGAGAGAGAGAGAGAGAGAGAGAGAGAGAGAGAGAGAGTAAAAATTTTAAGCTTATATATTTATGCAATTAATTGCACAAATATATTGCACAAAGTACTAGAATAATTCCTTCTCGATATTTTTCTGAAGGAATTGGTACTACAATGAATCTTCAGATTAGAACTAAAAAGTAAAAAAAGAGCTGAAAATTTTAGAAAATTGTGATGAGGGAATTTAAGTTGATTGTAATCGTATAACAATATTTTCTCTGTCTAATCTAAGAATCAAATGTTCTCACTTTTGTATTCTCGAGATAGAAGCAGAGATCCTGAAAATCAATAAAGTAGTATTATTGAATTATTAAATAAAGCATCTTTGGTGATATGATGTGATTTTCATATAGCTATTTCTTCTTAAAGGGCACAGCAAAATAAGGATATGAAAAGAAAGAATAAAATGTTTCCAACATTATGAATTTTCAAAATCCGTCTTAAAACAACATTTCCTGTTAGCCTCACTTCACAGGTATGTTAAACAAAATATTTAATTAAAATAAAAGCAAACAATAATAAAAGTCGTGGAACTTTGAATAAACACTTTACAATTGGAGAAAGAACTTATAAAATTTCCGTAATTTAGAGAATCGACCTACAAAAGTAGGACAAAAGAACATATAACAAAGAAGCACCGCTCGCTCTTTGTTAGCGTTAAAAAGAATTATTCATTCGCGTTTTGTTAACTGTAAATTCTTCGTTTAAATATATATATATTATGTGTTACCTTATATATGTGTGATCATCGCCCATGTGTATTATTATATATGTGCATTTTCGAAAATAAATAAGAAAATAACAATAAATCATCTATTTTTGGATTAAACCTACACACCCAGGTATTTCTTTTGTAATCGAAAAGAGAAAAAAATGCAACTGGCGTTTTTGTGTCGATTTTTGTCAACTAAATAAATGATAAAAACTGATTTTTATGAACTTCACAGGGAAGATTCATTTTGAGATATTGATCTTTTTAAAAAATTTCTGTTACTTTTCCTCCAATAAACTTTTGTGGTTATTTGCAGTGAAATTAATGAAGATGGCAGTGAAACACCAACATACCGTATCCTCTGAAGGTTTGTATGGGTGATAGGATACATCGCCATAAAAAACAGCATGTTTTTCTGTGCTGTCTTGATGTTTTAAGCATATATTTTGTTGCGACTGATGAGCTCTTGCTCTGTCAAAGATTTACATTTGATTTTTTTCAGGAATGGAGATTAATACAAGAACAATTCAAAAATTGGTAAAACATGACAGTCAAAATGATTGCGAGTTTAGGGATAGCTGTTTTGTAATATTTTGCATAACTAGATAATAGTACCGTTAATAGGAATCTCATATTTTATCTTTAATACCATGCATCAAGTTTTGTAAGAATTCACTCATACTATTATGATTCATCAAAAAATATTTGATTCAGAACATATATTGTACAACAATTGCCAATGCAAGATTAAAACGTTTTTTGGATGACTCACTAATATTTGTCAATCAAAACTTTAAAAATCATTTTGTGTAATAAACCTGTTTTATTTAGATAAAAATGCCTCCCTCACCCTCACTAAGTCTACATGTAAATTACATTAGTTAAGAAATTAGATAAGTACTAGTGCAAATTCAGAATGACGTGAAAATATTCCTAGGCAGTTTAGCAAAGTAAGAAAGAATTACTTAGCTTTTTGAAGGTTAGATTGTGATGTGGCTAATCAATGAATTTCCCTTTTCAGCCCTCAAACTTTTCTTTTGCCCTTACTACCTCTTTACGTTCATTCTGTTTTTTTTTATGAACAGTGGTATTCACCAAAAGGCCAGTTCTTTGAGCGCTGAGATAACAGGAGCATGATATCAGAATAGTAATGCAAAAGCAATGATACGATTGTTTATCACGACTTCCATTCACATCTATAGATAAACCAAAATTGAAAAATAAGTATTTAACTTCAAATAACTATGTCATAAAAACATGACAAGTATTCAGGGATAATATAAATAAAAAAGCCCCCCCCCCTGATTAGAGATACCTTGAAGTTCTTTTTTTCTAAATATAATTAAAAATCGCTAAGATGATAATTGTTGTTGGTTTGCCAACAGATTTATGAAAAAACTCTCTGTTTTTTAATAAAACAGACAGAAAAAGGCCGTAATTTGACTAACCGTTCTTTTATAGTAATGCTCGATTATATATTTGACCATAGTAAAGAATGTAGTGGCTACTTGGCAAAGACCTAATGATTCATTACTACCAATGCCATCTTGCCATAATTTTTCATGAAAAGCAGAATTAAGCAAACTTCATGACGCTTGTTAAAATAAGACAATGAAAAATAAATAAATTATAAAAAGGTCCTTACTTTAAACGAGTCTCCGTCGACAATTATCCGGAAGATACAAGGACCATTTCATATGATTTCAACTTGAAAATTTATCGATACATTTCTAACCATATCTGCATATTTAGGGAGCGAATATTAATGCAATTAAATACATTGGATACAATAATTAGATTTCTACGATTTCTTCCGATTATTGAACATTACTTATTGTATGAGAGCTAAAATCTAAGGATGTTGGGAAAATCAGATAAATAAATATAAATATACAAATGTAAGTGGAAAAATAATTATGCAAAAATCAACTTCTTAAAATTCCATAAGCTATAAGAATTTTATTTCTCTTGTTTGTATTATTTTTTGATCCAGATGTCTGAAGTCAGGTTGTGAGGATTTCTTTTCATTTTGTCTTTATTTTACCTCTTAAAATAACAAATTTATTTCTGAATTGTATTGTTTTTTCTTGAACATACACATAAATATTTTTTTTAATTATTCTGATTTTAATCCGGCAATATCTAACCAAAGTCATCTTAAATTTTTTTATACATTTTTCTTCTGTTAATTCAATAGTTTAAAGACATTTTAAATTCAAATAAATATTTTTAATTCAAATAAATATTTTTGATATTTTCATTCAATAAAGTCCTTGGGCATCCAATAAAGCATCGTAAGTAAAACTATATAATAGTGACCTGACTAACAATGAGCGCTGTAAAAACGTTTGTAAACAAGACGGTTTTTTATATTTTTTATAAAATAATGAACAAAAGAAGGTTGTAAAAGAAGAAAAAAATGTTCTTACTGTTGATATTTACTCTAAATCTTTAAAGTCTTATAATAGTTCTACTCATTAAGCACAATTTCACTCTTAAATTTCAGTATCTTCATACATATGCGAAAAATAAATGTTCTTCTAGATTTTATATTCTTCTCACAAATCTTGGTGTGGAATTTCTGAATTTCTGAACACTGCGTAGATAATTTTTGAAAGGAATATATATATATATATAGTTGCAATTTTGTTAAATTGGATTTCAACATTTTCTTAAATGAATATGTGATTTAAATTGAATTCTAAAATGAAAATATTAAAAAAAATAGAATATTAATGTTTACTATTTTTTGTAAGAAAAAAAATCAAAATATCTTAAGTAAATGTGACTTTTAATTATTAACTTCATTTTATTAAGTGAGTTTCGAAATATTTAAATACATTTATGAAAGGAAGTTAATTTAAAAATATTATCAATATGAATTCCGTTTAAAATGTGAAAAAAAATGAATAGAAAAGGTCCATGTTATGCAGTTTTAAACTATGTAACTGTATAAACGTTTAGATTCAAAATAAGCGAATGATTTCTAAAGCGATTAATTTTTTTTTGTATATCATTGTTGATTAATAAATATTTTGCTAGAATATTCATTACCATATGGATTTTTTAAAGTTTGTCATTCGTATGCTGTACGCTACTCATAATACAAAATTAAGATAATGTTTTTATGAATGAAAGACAAGAAAATTTGAAAAATACGAAGTTGGCTGTTTACCTTGCAAATCGTTTGAAATAGAAAAAGAACCAGTTGACGTTCCCATTGTGTTTACTGTACTTGTGAAAGAAAAGATACGCATTCAGGAATCCACTAAAATTTGAGAAAAAAAAATATGACATTGAATTATTATTACGCTTACATTCTTTAACAAGATGATAAATTGAAGAATAAGAAGCAAATTTTCAGGAGCGGGTTCAGTCACTGATTACAATGGTGCCGTTAATGTAACAATGCTTACATAATAAATTTTCTTTTGATGGTATGTTAAAAAGAAGATTATAATCACTGAGAATGATGGAAAAAATATATAAGCATCAATGTGAAATGTTTAATATCCATTTTAACAAATAAAATTTCTTTGAAAATTTGATTATATAATAATTGAAGATTCAAAAAATCATCTTGTAAAGATCTTTCGAAAATTTTTTGAAATGATTTAACGCCTACTGGAATGCTGGATCACATACTTCATTTAAAACTCGGACCTTTCATGACGTCATTTAGGAATTTAGCAGCTTCTAAAGAGTCTGTGTAAGTTTTACAATTGTGTAGGTCTTATAAATTGTTTCTTAAAGAAAATTATTACTGATAATAAAAACTTTATTCCAAAATTTATCATCCTTGACACCGAAATAAATCTTTTTATGTGGCTTAAATATGCATTTTAAATAAAAGCCTACATAATTCTTTATAGGATTAGTTTTTTCAGAGTCTGTAATTAAATCTCAATTTAAAACTTCACTCAGATAAAAACTTCAAAACAAATACAAACAATAAAGGAGATAAATAGTATGTATACTGTAAGATTTCCGATTAATTTCTTTTTTTTTGAAGCAATAAGGGTTTTTATTATTGATAAATATCTGTACTTCTAATAATATTAATATATATTTATTTTCAATGTCTAATAATAACAATTGAAGTAACAGAAATTGTAGAAATGTTAAATATGCTTGATGGTAAAAATTTGTACTTTTATATGATTATGAGAATAGCATATATATATATATATATATATATATATATATAATAGACAGACAGATAGATATACAGATATTCACTCACTCTATTGGTGCATTTCCAAAAGGGATCAAAAATTTACTTGTGTAAAGTGAAGATTTTTCAGGAATTTAATTGCCATTTAAGATTTTTTTTTATTTCTACAAGTTTTCCATAAGCCCTCAATCATCTTATTCTGAACAAGCTGTTACAATAACTTAAAAAGAGTTTGAGTTGGTTCATTTCAGTATGAATGCAGTTACACAATCGAATATCATAGTAATTTATGGGCTTTGGGTTCACTATCATTAACAGTAAATATATCTGTATAGTATTAAATACGGAATTAGATTAAATCACAGAAAGTGCATGAGCGTTTTCTGAAAATATAATAATTAAAATAAAATAAATTCGTTTTAGTGTTCCTCAATAAAATTTTACAAAGAAATCTCTATTGTGTATTGGAAAATGGTATCATGCAAGTATTTTGTTAATTCATCATCGCAGCAATTCAACATCCATAAATGGTCTGGTTTTGATTCAAGAATAAACAGTTTTGATTTCAAGAATTTCATACATCTTGTATTTATATGCACATAAAAGTCATGATTTTCTTATAAATAAATAAAATTTACCTTAAACTATAGAAGAAAAAATTTGTTACAATTTACCTGATTACGAAAAATGTATCAACAGAGAAAATTCCACCCAATATTAACTGTGACACTCTCAGTTCAAAAAGCTGCTTCACTTCTTTCGCATACTCTTAAAAATAAATTAAAAATTTGTAAAATTCTTATAAAAATGAAAAATTATTTGAAATTATAATTGAAAATTTATTTTCTCATTTTCTATTTATATCACAAATTTCGGCTAACTTTATACCGTATGAAAAGTTAATATGTTTGGATCTTCTTTACCAATTCTTTTTTTTAATTCTATTCATTAATTTGTATCAATGAACAATCATTTGATACTTATATCTGAAATTAAAATTACACGGACAATGTTTCGGTATACCTGTGCGTTTAGTAAACTGTGCTTAACGTTTTCGAATCTTTATTTTTAAAATAAATCGTAAGTGTGTTTGTTTTCTCATTATTTTACTAAAAAAAATGAGAAAACATTAAAATAAACTAAATTATTTTCTAAAATCTTATTTTCATCAAGATAATTATATATAAACGAAATATTGCTAACTAATCATGAATTTTCCTAGGGAATTAAATTGAGGTATTTGAAATTCGAAAAGTATCTGCTTCTTCAGTAATAATTCCTTCCTTAAATTTGATTAAGCATTTAGAAAGGATAATCAATAGTTTGGCATCCAAGAAAATGATTATAATGAAAATGATTTTTATTGTAATGTTTCAATTATTTAAATGGTGTTTGTTGCCTTACTAAAAGAAAAATCTGTTGTTCTTCACATTTTGAATTATATTTTGCAATGTTTATCACATTTTTGATGCTTTTCCATATGATGCTTTATATTTAGTGATATAATATAGGGCTTTCTTATTTAAATGCTTTTTAATAACCATTTATATGATCTGGTGAATAATTTAATTTTATGAATGCTGAGCTATTTATCCAAAGATGGCTTATGTGTCTTAAAAAACTAACTGAAACTCGACGCTTAAGATTTTGCTTATGTGTCGGTTCAATGATTAGATATCTGCCCCTTCATAAAGTGTATAAATACACTAAAAGCAACAACTTTTCTACATTTAACAAAATTATTTTAAAAACATGTGATATTTTTGCTTTTAATCAAGCTAATAATCATAACTAAAATAATTAAAAGTAGAACACACAATAATAAGTTAGGAAAACATGTAATATTTTCTTTCCTAATAAGGAAAAAAAGGAATGAATTCTTAATTTTGATAGCGAATTTTTATTATCTTGTTTTAATTGTAAAAGAAGAAATTGCAAGCGATATTTCTCATAATTATTTTTTGTTTATGTATTTTGAAGTTGGACATTGTGATGTCGTTTTCACAACTTATTATCGTATATAATTTGAAGTACGTCTTAGGTATAATTACTAGAAGGCTACGATTCCCCTTATAAATTTCACCATGAATAATATCAGTCTAATAAAACCAAAATCAAGTATAATTAAGAACATATTTCATGATCGAGTACTATAAGTTCTGATGATTCAAGACATATCAATAATCCAATGATTTTTATTGACAAGAAAAGTCTCTTTCATCTATTGCTATATCATCAATTTCATTGAGGACTCAATGCAAATTTACTTGAATGAGCAACTCGCCTATCAGGTTAAAGCGTCTTTTTATTGAGATATGGAAGTTTGGAATAATAATTTAAGCTTTGGATATATTCAGTAATGACGAGATTCAAAGTATCGAGAATCCTACATCCATCCCAAAACTGACTCTCCTATATCTTCAAAATAGAAACAGAATTTACAGCATAATCGCAGCTAGATGTTATTCCGCAGAGTGTTAATAACCAAACACTTTATCGTTTCTTACAATTATTTTATGTATGTTGATTAAATATATAATAATAATTAGAATTAATAGTGAACTGGTAAATACTTCTATTCAGTAAATGCTTACTTATGGTACTGATGTAAGCCATGGAAGTATGTACAAGAATGAGCCAGGCATTAGCGATACATCTCAGACCATGTATACAATCAATCTGGTTTTCGGAGTGAGCAGTCCTTAGAATTTTGCTTCCATTCTTTACTACGCAAAACATCTTCAAAAAATATCCATAGTCTTCTGACCAAACTAGATATTGGGAATAAAAGAAGCGGACAACTTTAATTTCAGGAATATATGATGAACTTTTTGAATGATTTCAAATGAGAAATTCTGATACAAAGCATTGTCAAATTATAGAAAAATAATTACAAAACTTTACACTGATGCTAATTTAAACATGAACTCAATAAATTTTAAAGTTTTCTTTCGGATTCCAATACAATGCTGATATCGATATCTCCTTATATATAGATTTGATTTAAAGATACTTAAAACGTAATTTTATAGCATAGAGTGGTTCGTATGTTACACCATTAAATCATATCTCAAATCACTGAAAGCATTGAATATCAAATTACATAAAATACCCGATTTTTATATCAGATGTCAAAACGTAAGGAATATAACAAGAGTAATATCCAACTTTCTTTCACCATCTTCTTTTCAACTATGCTATGATGTTTTCTCATGTTATTGCTGTCGAATACAGTATTTGTATGAAAGTACTGCTCTATTCTTTTAATGTTTTTATTACACCCTTATTAAAACTTTCAATAACCTTCTTTTTGAGATATAATAAGTGCTTGGTTTTGATGAGGGCTGAATTTTTTTCAGTATTATTTTCTCAATCCGAACTCTTGGGAAGTATATTTTGCTAAATGAAGCTGGAAAAAAATGGTCAGTCAGAGTTATAAAGGTAGTCTGTGCTCAAATATTAACAATTACTACGATGCAGTATCTTTTTTAAAATTTTAGCTGATGCTTATAATACTACCGTTGTGCGGCGAATGAAAGAAACAGAACTTGGATTGGAATTTTACCAGTTCTAAAAAGTTTAGTTTCTTCAAAAAGAAAACAAACTCGTGAAGTTCCAAAGATGACGAAAAATTTTGGAACGCTCATAAGACAGCGATTGAAGATATTCATTTCCACTGCGAAGCTCATAAAAATCCAAAAACCTCATAACTGCCAAACCGATATAATCGGAGCCTTGGCTTAAGGTTAGCGCGTCTTCCCTATGATCTAGGAAACCCAGGTTCGAGTCCAGGTTCGGGCATGTTGATCTTCTGTGTTCTACCAGTAAGGTTTGGGAATGTGCTCTCCTGTGAAAAAGGACTGTGTCAGAGAATATGATAATTGAGTAGCTAATTTGTACTCTTGGCGCTAATTGGTCTACTTCAAACAAAGAGACGCTCATTTCGGCTTAAAATCACTGGTGCATTAGTGAGCTAGTCCATGGCAAGTGCATTAGAAACGAAAAAAAACCTCTATGATCAGGTCTGGAGATACCTCAAGCCTTTTAGCAATTGTTGGGAATCAAAAATATCCAAAGTCGCGGCAGATTTTGTGGAGGAGGCTGTTAAAATAAATCAAAAAGTGTGCAACCGGGACATTTTAGAAATTGCTGTACTTCCATGGACCGAAATATAATTAGGCAATGTAAAACTGATCTTTTCAACAATACTATGTATCAGCTCACAGGGTCAAAAAGACACAAGAGTGGTGAATGACACCTTTTCCAGACTTGATATCATCTGGAGAATGGCTACCCTACTATTCATACCCCTATCCCATTGATTACAATCTATTGTCTGTATAGGAATCTTGGGCCTGCAATAAACCTTACAAAAGTGCGGACTTCCTAAAGCAATTGCATTGAAGGCAATTGGCTATATCACAAACATGGGCCCTTTGATGAAATGTCAATAAGCGTTTGCCCTACAAAAGGCATATCTACAAAAAGCGACCACTCTGAAACCTGTTAAATTTATTTGTTAATGAAAGTCTGCTCTTATCCTTATATATTGATAATTTTATCTTTTTAAAATAAAGGTAAGATTAAATTACTTTTGATGCACCCTGTACATTGAATTGCTTAAAAATTGGTTTTATATTTATTCTCAAATAGTTACTTATTGGTGAGAGAATCTTTTAAAATGTCTACGGAATTGTTTGTACCTTAATAATGAACTCAGCAATTATCGAATATAGTGAGTTTCGAGTGAAAAACAATGAAAAATCGTGAAAAATAAAATTTCAATTTAAAAAAATTGTGATATTTTTCAAAATTTCAGGAAAGAAAGTTATTTGAACTAGGCAATCATCCGTAATGTCATTTGGAAACAATGATGGTGATCAAATCAATATAAATATCAAGTGGAAAGAAAATGGCTACCGAGTGGTAAGCAACCATATTTTCAGAAGGTCTAAAGAGTTTTATTATTATTTAAATTCAAATTGTATCTTTTAAATATTTTTCAGATATTCAAATTAATTTTAACTTCAAATTCTTAATTATTTTCATAAAGTTCTTTTTCATTAAATATTTGAAAACAAATTTATATGTCATTATTTCAATCACAAAAAAGAATTAGAAATGAAGAAAATTTAGATAATCAATCTCTGAAACTTTTATTATGTAGAGTTTCTTTATAAATGATCAAATTAAAATTACCATTTAATTGATATGAAAAATAAGCATATTATTTTCCTTCTCAAGGTAAAAACCTTGCATTTTAAAAAATGATTGTACATGTGAAAATATTATGTATTTAATTTTTTTTCTTAAATCATTGCTCTTTACAGGTGATTTACATATTTAAATTATTATTATTAAATGATTTTGTTGTGCCAAGCTACCAATAATACTATTTATTCTCCTGTAATTGAATCATGAAAATAATTATATAATAGTTTTTGCGAGTAATATTTTATGTGGCAATTATCTAATCATAATCTATATTCATTCCAGGCTATTTAGCTTCATGTATTCACTTGCTTTCGAATTCTTTCAAATTATTGAATGTTATTTCTAATAATTTCCTGTCATATAAATGACGTCACATCCTTAAATAGTATATTTTATGCAAAGGTATGAAAATCGATGTCAGTAAGACATATGACGATTTCTATGCGAAGGTACCACTTATGATGCTTCAAGTATTATATTCATAATCTTGGATTAAGTACAACGTATTATAGAATTACAAATAAATATCTCTCTCTCTGAAACGTATACATCTGCTTCATTTACTTTCGCTGTAGCTATCACTAAAATATATTAAACGTTCTAATTTTTTTTAAAATGGAGCTGAAATCAAAGTTAATATTTCAATGTTTATGAAATATATAAAAAATGGTTTTCTATATTTGAAATTTTACTTCAGAAATCAAGCATATTACCACTGCGTGTGAGGGAATTATTTCCATTTCCTTTTTTCACAACTTCTTTTATGTTGTTATCGTCATCTTCATATCTTCGAGCTATTGGCATTTTTTTCTTGCCTTTACAAAAATACGCATGAACAGTGATTGAACTTCCTAAGACAGCGAGCAGTATGAAGAAAAACATCACGCTACTAGAACAGCCACAAGAAAAGAAAATATTTCTCTTTAAAGTCAAGGCATTAGCACATATATATTTTCTTAAATGAAAACTAAAAGTATAAAAATTTTAAAGTAATTCCATAATTTTAAATTAGCAAAAGAGATTTTAATTAGAGCAAGGCTGAAAAATATGCATTGTTTATTTTAAAAAAATGCGTGCGCTCTCGTTTCGCGCCGTATAGTGTGATTGTACATAGTTATTTCTTTTCAAGGGTGTACATAAATTCAAATGTACGCTTTATACTTATAGCTGGCAGTAAACAAATTTAATCATATAATTTAAGTTTATAAAAAAGGGGTTGCTATTTATAAGAAACACAATGTTCAAAATATTGTTATTCATATTTCTATTATATTGTAAAAATTCTTAATCATAGTATTCACTTCCAAATAATTTATTTTCATTTCGTCACTGGAGAGGCGGATCATTTGTAGCGAATGCTTATCATAAATCATATAAATCTGTTACAAATCACATATACCTTTCATTAATTATATAAATCCTATCAGATATCTGTGAACTACAGGCCACGATGAGATTGTGTGTGGTGTAATTGCCGCGTGCCTCATCACACGAGTTTTAGCTCGAGTAGCTTTTAAAAAGAATCATTCTCTCTCTTTTTCTTCAAACCAAATTCGCTCAGTGCCTGGGTAAAGCACGTAGTAAAAATTAAATGCTTAATTTCTCTAGTTAAATTGTAAACAAAATTATTTTTCTAAAACGTTGCAATGTCTGGTGTCGCAGCTAAATACACGCAACCCTAATTGCGACAAACTCATAACGATAATTTCGTTAATTGCTTTTATATAAAATGAATGAATGTTTTACGTTATTAGACCAATAAAAATTAACATATGATTTAAACTTTTTTTAGTCGGACATCTTTTTTTAATTATCCTTAACTATGCCCTCTCTTTCTATAGTCAAATTACTCTGTTGCAACAAAAATTTTGGAGCATAATGGTGTTTTACATATTTTTCTCTTTGAAATAGAATCTACATATAAAACTTATAAAATTTTTGTTTTGATGGAAAGGAAGATGATTAATGGAAATTAAGTGTTTTATAGGTGTGTTTAGAACTATATTTTCCATCAACAGATGCATTATTAAATTGAAAAAGAAACTTGTAAAAATATCCATGACAAGGAACAATTATACAAAACTAAACAAAATGTTTAAAAAAATTACATCATGCAAGTAGCTTCTTTTGTTAATTCCTTTGGTAATCTCTGATGATGGATTGTAGATGATTGAATAGCAGCATGCAGCTCATCTATATATATATATATAATAAAACATGTTGAACATATGATAGAAAAAGTGAAATAAACATGCAATGTTAATGACAGTTGTCCATCAATCAAAATCCATTATCCAAAATCAGAATATATTATATTCATTTACCCAAATACTTATTTGTTTTACAGACTTTGATCAAACTTTTGTCTTTTATGATTAAAAAATAATCGTTGTATTTGAAGGCTGGATTGTTCTCTTTCCATACGCAGTTTTTAAAACTTGGTTCATCTTTGTGAAGATTCAATTTTGTAATCGGTTTTACGTTCATTTCTCACGTTTTAGACCTTTAAAATTAGTGCATTTGGAATGTTTTAGGGTCCGTTTCCCCATACTCGGTGTAGGAACAACAATTGTCTCCGTGGAAGGATTATGGGTCCAAACACATCTCAGATATGAAATGGGGATATAGTTTCTTGTAATTGTGTTATGAAAGAGAATATTGTATAAGCAGGAAGGCATATTGTCTATATCATGATTAACTGGTTAAATAACTTAGCGTTATAAGCACCGGAGGCACAGGATGGCGTTATGTTATGTAATATCATGATCATACTTAAAAACAAGTCTCTTCATTTTAAGGTTCCATTGTAAATTTCAGTTGTTTTAATAAGGGAAAGATATTCTCCTATTTTTTACACTAATTATAATCATTTATTCTTATCTTCAGTATTTTTTAATGCCAATAGAATCGATTAGTTATTTTAATAAGTAAAAACAGTTAATTTTTATGAGTGCAAAAAAAAACTATTTATAATAATAATAAAAAAATGGAAAAAGTTTTTAATGTTTTTTTAACTATATACAGAATAAAATATTTATATATTGTTGTATTATATGCACATTTTAATAATTTTAAATACGTTAAGTATTTTATTCTAATTAAAATATCTCTAATGCCTTCATTTTGAGAATAAAAAATGGCATTCTACAATTATGAAATATATCACTTTTGAACATTTGTTAGTCATTATCAGACTGAAAATACTTTAATTTATTTATTCTGACTTTTTTTACTTTCTATATTGTTGTACAAAAGCATAATAACTTATATAAAAATAGTTTTGATTTTTTTTTTCTATTTAGTGACTGTCTACTTCCTACTAATATTTTAGTGACTGTTTTCCATAAATTAAAAATCGCCTTTTAATTTGCCTCCAAACAATTTCCTATTCATTTAATAATTCTTAGTTGTTTGCAAATATTCCTGAAAACTATCTAAAAATTTCTGAATTACCATCCTATTATTTTTTTATTTACATCTTACTTAATCGCTATAACCAAATATTTATTAAAATTGCAATATTTCCAAGAATATTAGAATAATTCCAAATGTAGAAAAACATATAATGATATTTTTTTACCATCTGTAACTAATTATACTTTCTCAAATCATCTTCTATTTTGAAATTTCTTACCTTTAAAATTCAACAATATTCCAGGAACTGTTGCTTGCCATGGAATTGCATCTTGAAAAGAATTCCAAAAAGGTTCCATTCTGGAAGTAAATCTGATCTATGAAGAATAGAGTATAATTTATCACTGTAATCTTCCAGGGATAATAACTTTGAATAAAGGGCATCAAAATAATTTAATTAAAAAATATAATATCCATAATATTTTATGCATACAATTAATAGTTGAGAAGTTTATTCTAGATTTTCTATTGATTTCTATTGATTTTCTGGTACTTTATCTGAAATTTTCTAGATTCGTTGTTTAGTTGTTGAATTATGCACTTCAACTGAAAGTATTAGTCCTAGTGACTTAGTTTTCTTGTTCTATTACTATTTCTCTACTTATTGTTCATAATTCTTAATGAAGGGTATTATGTTCATATAGTGGCAATGTTTTGATTTGTCTCGAAAGACATCGATTTAAGTATTACAACATACTAATTTTCTGGCATTATAACATTTAAATTCTACAAAAACTGGCATCTTCCTGGTCAATTTCGATTATATTGTAAATGGCTGTATCCCTTTCTCGAAAAATAAAAAAATAGGTTTTCCACATTCTTCTAATACATAATGGATAAGATAGAGGGCTTATACCTCAGTGTAATTATTTTTCACCTCATAAAATAAATCTTTTACTATTTAAAAAAATGTGTACTATAATATAAATACTAAATAAAAAAATGATATTAAACTAAAGAATGTGGATAGATGCTTTTGTAATGGCAACTTGACTTTCTGAAAAGTCTTCACTCAGTTTCCAGGAAACTCACATATTTTTTTCGTTTTATATTTTTGAGCTTGAAAATTCATAATGTATCATTCCTTTTTATTATGTAATAAATTTTACTCTATGCATTGTTTAACTTGTTTTTGCATTTAAGTTTTATTTAGATTTTAGGGAACGTCTTAGAGCCGAGGGAAGAATTCAAGGATCCCAAACAAATAATCTTTATAGTTGTAATTATCTTGTTTTATTCTATTAATAAGCGATGCATTAAATAAAAAAAAACTAATAGTATGAATATATTTCCTCGTTTTATGTACAAAGATCAAATATTTTAAAATTTCAATACTCTTATATGTTACTGTGTGTCTGAACAGCTACCAAAGTAGTTCGCCAAAATACTGACTAATATATACCTTACGCAATTAAACTGATATTTCTTATCTTATCTTATCCTTAGTCAGAAAGCAAAATTATAAAATAGTTGATAAATTCTATTGATAAGTGATGTATTAAATTTAAAAAAACCTTATCACATTAAAAAAAAACTTTAAGCAAGCAAACTGTAAGCATCTTATAAGTACAAGGTAGAAATCTGAAGCTTATTATAAAACGTGAGATTATGTAATGTCCTCATAATCCTAGTTCGTTTACTATAGCTTATAAAAGCCATAGTATGGTTTTTAAAATAACTAAATGATGTATTTAAGACCTGCAGCCTTGAAAATAATATAAAATGCAACATATTTATTTAAAAAAATTCACAACTAAAACAATTATTACTTAAACTGGGATAAAATACAAATAGATCAAATGAACTTAATTAATAATTTCATTTATTATTCATGGCCTAATGTCATTACTACAATATTGAAATGGAAAAAAACTATTGCCTATTTCTTGATAATTTTCATAGATTTCTAAGACACACAACTCGTCGAATAAATTTGGAGAAAATTTCATATTATTTCTTGCTTTCTATTTTCTACTTTGTGCATCAAGTTTTTCTACATTGTCTTCTTCATTTTCCCAAATCAACAAATTGATATCTGTAGCAATATTTGGTAGTCGATTAGTTTGCAGGATCACAGCGAGTTGTTCTACTAAGGTCATTTTGAAATTGTGAAGAAATATTCTTCTAGGAACGTTTTAATTTTCACTTAATTTTCAAATACTCTTGCATATATGATCCTTACGTTTACTGTTGCTTTATATACCATATAAAAAATTAACCTGCCATCATCTGATACTGCACGGATAGGGACATTTAGTCATCATTTGGTGTAAGCTGGACGCATCCCTTTTCAAATAATTATAGAAAATTGTCATTTATTCGGATATTTTAAATAAAATATTATCAGGTCAAATTACTTGATTTAGGATTACTGCTATGTTACGCTTAAGTACACATAAAATTATCACAGACACTTCAAAAAATGTTAGTTTTCTAAAAAAGGCTCTTTTATAGTTAGAAAATACTAGTTTAGACTATACAATTTCTATACAGAATATTAGTTTAGACTATACATTTACATACTATTTAGAAAAAATTATACGAAAGTCCTTTTTTAGTTGAAGTGCCAATGATTTTTTCCGATTTTTTCAGTAGTTTGATTTTCTATGAATATATTTGCTAAATTTTACGTTTTTCTGAAAATCAGTTTTTCCATTGAAATATTGTTGTTTAAGAATGCTTGAAAATACCTTTTATAACATTAATAACAAGATGTAGTGATTAAATGGCTTCTCAATCAAAATTTAATATTTTTATGTATTTATTTTTTTTGAATGAGTTAGGCGAAATCTTCCAAATTATTAATAGAGTAAACCTCATTTATAAAAATAGTAAAGAAACTTCATTTTTTAAAAAAATTAAATATCCAGTAGAAACTGTTCTTTGCGATCATTTTATAACTCTTCTTAATCATCCTAAAATTAATTTTTTATTAATTAATATAAAAGTAAATATCTTTTTTGTTATATTTGATTTAAAAATTGTTGTATTTTCTCTCCAGATTCATTTTTGTTCTTAATCTATTTCTGTCTTCGAATTTTTCAGCTACATTAATTTTTTTTATTTCTTTGAGTTTCAAATTTGAAAATGTTAAGTACAATATTTTCAAATTATTTTTGTCAAATTAAAAATTAGATGATGTTAAGTGCTTCAAATAGGTATATGAAATCGACAGTGCTATAATTCTTTTATGAAGTAAAGATTCAATGGCATAAGAGATTCTGTCTTTTTTGCCAATCAGTTTTCAACAGAAAACACTATCAGCATATAGTTTATGAAATATATACTGATGTCGTATTTTTAATTCATTCTATTTTTTTTAAAAAAATTAATCTCTAGAATCGCTCTTTTATCTTTCACACTCTCTGCTTGAATATAATTATAAATATTAAGTGTTAAAATAAATATTTTTACCAGTCACTTGTACTAAAAATTAAGGAAAAAATTGTCTACTTACATTTTTTAGGCAGTAAAAAGTCTTCAACTATGTATTGCAAAAGTAAAAGTTTGTAAGCATTGATAAAATAAACCAAAAGTACGCAGCTAAATATGAGTTATAAAGGACATTCAACAGTCTAAAGCACTTGACATGCTTTATCAAGTACCGACAAAAGACTGAAATTTTGTTGAACAAGTCTCAATAAAAACTATGTGTTTGACTTTTCTCTCATACTGCTGAAATTATTTATTAGACTTTGTACGCAATTGAAAATCCAATTAGTTTAAAGCACACAGTAGAGAAAAAGAAGGACGAAAAATAAAGCAGAGTCAATCGTAAAATAAATACAAAAATTGTTTTATCATCATAAAACGTTTGCACCGTCAAAAAACCCAACCAGATCTCATAAAGATATTAATAGTTTCAAAGTAGAAAGTCTTTACTCCTAAAAAGAATAAAAAACAAAAATATTTGTGCATCATAGTGCTGTAAAAATAATTATCAAATAACAAATGTCACATTAAGGTTAAATGAGTTTAAAAGTAAAAAAATTTTTTAAGAAAGTAGAAAGACAAGTATTGAAAAAATGATATCCAGTATATTCATTAATAGCAGCACAGAATTTATATAAAGAAATAATAAATATTATAAAATATGTTTAAAACATTAAGAAATAACCTTCCGTCTATAAAAGTTTTAATTATTCAAAAATAACTCATTATGATAACGTTTTGAAAACACTGCTATGTTCCTTAATTTCCAAGTGAATGTGTGCCTCCTAGGTGGAACTGAAATCTACTATTTACTTCTTAAATATCCATAATTTAAGGATAATGCAAGCTGAGGAATAGAAATGGTCAGGAACAAAGCAAATGAAACATATTTGAAAAGCCTATTTATTAAACAAAAGGTGAAGAACAAAAAAGACACTTTATCTTTGATATCAGTAATAAAATTGCAATTTTTTGCTACCTGGGACAATTTTAACCCCCCCACTATTTATAAAAAAATATTACATGGTTGGTATGACGATTAACACATAGTATGCTCCGGTAGACGATACAATGCAATCTGAGCAAAGCCTAGGTATACTTAGTTTCAAATTATCAATCTTATTTTGGGGAATATTACACCACTCATAAGGCAATGCTTTCCGAAGTTCCGGTAGACATGTAGGAAATGGTAGACGAGCTGAAATTCGTCGACCAAGCATGTTCCACATGCTGAACTGGATTCACGTCCAGTTAGAATACTAGCCAGTCCATGCGAGTGATATCCTCCAATCGAAGATATTTGTTTGCAATGTTTGACAGTGATGATGGTTGTCATCCATAAACACGAATTATGTGCGTATAGTGCCCCGAAAGAAACGTACATGCTGTTCGAGAATGACGTCTCGACAGATTTGCCTCGTCTTGTTTCCAATTTGAACATGCATGACAGTTCTGGAACTCCAAATGAGCAGTCCTGTACCACCGTAACGGATCTTTGATGTTCTTTTAGTGTTGACGAGTACCTGGCGCTTTCCATAAGAAAGTTGGTGGATAATCAAACTGAAAGCTAATCATGGATTCGTCGGAAATCACCACACAGTTCCACTGTTGCGGTATTCACAATGCATGTTCTCTACTACATGCTAACCACAGATGAAGGTTAGTGGCCGTAAGTGGAACACATCTGAAAGGCTTACGAGCGTATCGACCAATCTGACCCAGGCGTCTTTACTTGGTATGCCTTGGAACTGTCGTAACGTGGCTGAAGAACGATGACGTTACAGGTTTGATGCCGTGCTCCGTCTGTTGCTTTTGGCAGTAACTGCCTAATTTCGGTCCTCATTCAGCGTTGTAACTCGGGAGGGACATGTGCTGCAACATCTACCCACATTATCTTAATCTTAGCATCGTTTAAAAATCCTGTAGAACTTTGGTTGGTTCCAAGTTCCTCGAATACTTCCAGCTGGATACATCCCCATTCCAGACGGTCGATAATTTTACTACGTAAAAATTCCTCAAAATGTGTCCTTTGTGTCATAATTCTAAGGTTATTGCACTGAAATGCTTATAAAAAGCGTGCAAACAATTTTACTTCTTTTCCTGTATTCTTTATACATCACTCTCTTACAATCTTGTCATTGTGACATAGTTTAACTGTCATTTTGTAGCTTCTTTGAAATGATTTTTTGCATATGATTTTTTAAGATGTATGTAGTCATTTCACGGATGATATATGTTTTTAAGAGTTCGATTTCCGCTTGACTCTGAATTATTCTTAATTTATGTCATGATTGTAAATGAGGAGAAAGAAATATAAGCTCTAAAATTTCTACTGTCAGTTTTCGATAAATTCTCTAGTTTCGACTTCTTGAACCGTTTTTTAAATTTCATGGTAGGAATTTCGAAAGAAAATTGTTATCTTGTTGCTAGTTCGAGATTGGGTACTAGAATGGTCAGCTGGGTATTCATGGCAGAGTAGTAAGTCCAACACATATCTAATATGATTTAATTTATAAATTACATGTTCGAATTTTCAGGCCAAATCATCAGATGGACTTTTATTTGATGGAGAACGATTTAAAATTATACATCAAACAAACAAGGAATCTTTGCTCAAATTCAGTTATGAAACAATAATACTCTTATTTTCAAGCCATGTCCTGACCACCAAGCTTCCTTGACCTCAGTTTTCTTTGCGATTTTTGAGGATAAACTGATTATCTTCAGGGCAGAGATAAATTTTCCGAAATCTTAGCGATAGGTATTAGTGTAAGATATCAATATAAATATTAAAGCATAAAGTAATTTTACATTTCGAATTTACAAAGCAAATTGAAATTCAAAGCTAAATTCTAAAGACAATTGACTTAAAAAGGCTAGAACTGAATATGGGAGATCTTAAATACTGATGGGGCATATTTCTTCTTGCAACTTGTTAAGAGATAAATATTTCCCCCATTTTCATAGTAGACTGCCGTCGTCTGATGGCTAAATTTATTCACGGTAAGATAATATTAACTCCCTTTTGAAAATCCAGAGCTGCAGTCCTGGGGGGCAAATGATTAAAGTAAAACAGAACCTCCTTCACAATATCTCTTTGTTATAATTCTGTCCAAAATCATGAACTTCCAAAATCCAGTTCCAAATCAAAACCTCCAATCTTAATGCTGAGTCGTCATTTTAAAATCACCTATACATTATTAATGTCTAACAGGTGTTTTCTGCAGGCCCATTATTTGGTTATTTCTGTTGATGATGATGTCATGTCCACGGGGAGGGGGTTCAGTAGCTTCTGAAGTTAGAGACTCTTAAGCAAACGAGAGAAGAAGTGTGACTTTTAGCTCATATGAAGATGATACTCAAACACTCTTTTGTACAATTCCTTTTTACAGAGGGCTCTTTCATTTACTTCACAGACAGAATATAGTGTCAAAAACTATCATGCATGAACCAGGACTCGAATCCAGGATGCTCTGATCACGAGGATGAATGTATGATCCCTAGACCAGTTTATCGGCTTTTAGTTGTGTTAACACCTCGCTTCGAAAAAATACGAGATATGTTTGGAACAAATCTTCCAAATGTTTTGCTGATGTCCAAGTACGAATGTAATAATTGAAATAGGTCAACATTTCCCACGTCACTCCTATAGAAACATGTTTGAATATTGGCAATACATTGAGCATGTGCTAGGTCCACTCATGCTGTTGAGTTACCAAGTAAGATGTCGAGATCTTATTATTGTCATAACATTTATGAACTTCCTTCCTAACATTTTGATTCGACTTCTGAAGAAATGAATTTGAAAGAAGTAAAAAAAAAGGTACAATATATGAGTTCAAAGAGCTATTTAAAAATGGCATAAACTAATATAAACCAAGGTGTGAAATTTTTTATTTCCCTTTTTTCTCCTATTTCAAAGACATGAAAAATACTTAATTTAACGTAATTAAATGTCCATAAGTATTCAATCCTTTCTGCACTCTTTAAAGACTCTGCAATGCAAATGTTCCGCAATTGAAAAGGACGGTAGAATAATTATGGCACATTAGTCAATACCCTGACTGCTCAAGATTCGCTAGTCATGTTTAAGGGAAACGTCATCACAATTCATTTAAAGAGCAATCATTCCTTCTTATTCCTGCCTACCCACAGCGTTGACCCCCACATATATTAGGAAAGCTATGAATTTTACAGGAAACAAATTATACACAATTGATAGGAAAGCAAATTAATTATATTGTTCGTCACAAAAATAAAGGGCTATAAATGTGTCAAAAAGTATCAATGTTGTCAATGATGTCATTGGGTAGTAGTTAATTAATTTTTCAACTTAATACAATTTCGAATGATTAAAATCTATCGAAAATTGGATACACATATTCAGAAAAGGGTGCTACCTCTAGGAAGAGTCAAAAGTAATTCATATCGAATGTTTTACTTTATCTTGAATCCCCCCTAATCAATCTTAATGAATTTTCAGTGAAATTTTACTCATTTTGAAAGCTAAAATTTGGTGGTTCCATTCAAGACATAGAATTGTAAGAACTCCCATAAATAACTTTTTAAAATTAAATTTTGCTTTTTATTCAAATGTATTTATTTTTCTCTTGGAAAATTAGGTGCTTTGCTTAAGTTTTCATTTAGAGAGAACAAAGTTAAAAAAAAATACTAAAAAAGTAATGAAACAAAGAGAAAGAGAAATATTCAGAAAATAAATAATTTAAAGCAGGAAAAGTAAGTTAAAGTCGCCTTTGATATCCTAATGAATGTCTTCTGGGCATATAATTGATTGATTTATATAAACATCAAAATTAACACTCCTTATTTTGAAGAAAAAAATATTCCAAATGATTTCATATTGCTATAAAGAGTATTTGTTAAAGAATCTGTAGCATTTTTAGAAGATTAATAAATCAAAAAACCTTATGCTACTTGTCGAATTTAAATGGCTTTCCTATAATTGCGCATTAAAAACATTTAGATTTCCAACGTGAGACATCTTCACTAATAATATTTTCTTAGCTTCTGTAAATAGTCAATAAAACACGTTTTTGCGACGATGCTTTTTTTTCTTTGAGAAAATTTCTGCTTTACACAGAGTTTTGAGAAAAGAACCTTTTGAGCCATTATTTGTAATAATAATTTCTTTTGTTGAACAGTTATATTGAGGATGCATTAATATGTTTGTATAAAATTTCATCATAGTTCAAAATAATTTGATTACAATGGTTCTGATGAAAACATTTTGTCCAGTCATGTATTCAATGACAGCAAAAAAAGGAGAATGTGAAAATTTAAATTAAAATCAATATTTTGAAATTCTCTCTTTTAGAAGTGTAGAAAATACTAAACATACTGCATTTTTTATTTATTAGTAGATTATTCTGATGCTTCTATTAATAATGGCTAACTGTTCTTTTACTTCAAAACTGTACAAAATGTGAGAAATTTTGGCCATATGCTTGAAACATTAGACCGCAGTTACATAGTGGGTATTTCTCTCTTTGTTTACATCCTTTTGATGTTGTTTATTTATTCTAGAAATTTATTTTATATTAATATAGAGTCTGTTGCTGATATTGCCACATATACAAGACCACTGCAAAAAAGTAAGCGATTTAAGCCAAGTTTTTTCAGTAGCTTCTGAGGGTAAATTCCTCCGAATACCCGAAGTCTGAAATCTGACTTCTAGCTCGAGTGAAGTTCAGATTCACACACTCTTTTATACAACTTCTTTTCACAAGGAGGTTCTTTCACATACCTCACAATAAAGTACAATCATGCGCTCACCCGAAACACCCAGATCACGGGGAAGACTCATTACCTCTAGGCCAGGACGCTGGCTGTAGAATCTGTACCAAGGCTATTGCAGGAAATCGATCTTCAAACTTCTGTGATATAAATACCCTATAAAGACTGCATTTTGATCTAAAAATGAGAATGACGAAGTTTCAGTTCAGTTTGTAGATTTTAAAACTTTATCAACCGGAAATCATTAAAGTGAGTACCAAAAAAAACTAACTCTATGATACTAAAGGTTAGTTGATTTTATTTTAGGTTTGTTCAAAATATTTATGAAACATTTTTTTCCAGAACTTTTTTGGAAATATAAAGTCAGAACCAGTGCACCAGATATGGAAATTTTACATTTAAAAAAGAGATAATTTTAAGATTCTTTAAATTTGTCAGTAATTTACTATCAGGTAAGTCAAGAAACATGCTTTTCATTCAATAAATTTTTCATTAAACAGTTAGGTGAATCAAAGGATTGGATAGATTGAAGGAGAGGAAAGGAAATATTGACAAATGAATTAAAAATTCACTATAATCAAACTGTAAACAATTAAAATCTTTGTGAATAATTTTTTTAAAAAATAGCCTTTTGAAATAGAAATAGTTAGTTTCAAAGCAGGATTTTTAAAAAAATCTGTGCAATGTTTAAATAGACATCTAAGTCTATTAAATCAAGAACTCTGAATTAGGAAAGACAAAGAAATTTTAAAATGTTAGAACTCATATGTTAGACTTTGCGAATGAATTCTGTAATAATTAATTAATCAGCTGCTTAAAAAATGTATTGTTTATGTTTTTGAATTCTCACAACAGTAATTTAAAATGATATTTGACTGTTATAGCTATTTTTAGTACATGTAATTTATTTGTATCTAAATTTGTAATTAATTAAGTGTACCTTCAAAGAAAAGAGAAATGTTTTTCCAGCATCAAAATCTTAATGGAAGACCGGCATTAAAGTGCTGAACCTATTGAAGAAGTTTGGATGCTAATGATATAATAACAATACACTTTATTGTCCGAGGAATAATGATATTCTTTCAGATTAATTTGAATATAACGATTCAGTTGCCTTGCATGCTTCTTTCCTGAAGATCGATTAGTCCGCTTAGTGCCCACCATCATTATCATTGAATATTAGCTGCAAATATGTTTTTCAGATTTATTAATTTACATTTGTTTACATAAAGCTCAGTGAAAAGATTTTGCGGTTCAAAAGACCTGTCAAATCAGGCGCCGGATCATTTGAAATGTTCAATCAATTTGTTTTCATAATTAATAAAACTTCACACATTTTTGTATCCAAGTAGAAACATAGCATGGATTTTAAAAAAAATTAAAATTTAACATACATTCTTTTTTATAAATAAGCAGCTAATTCCGATGGCCTTTATTTCAGTCTTTTTAAAAAATTTCTACTCCAAAATGAGAAGGACGAAAAAAAAATTTGTTGCAATAATCTCAATAATGCACCTAAATATCTCAAATACAGTAATAAAAATTCTTTATTTTTTAAGGCTGCTTCTACAACTTTAAATTCTGTGAATTAAAACTAATAACGGGCCCTGGATCATTTACATTCACTGTTTACTTCTACGTTTTCATTTCTTTCTTCTGACAATTTTGGTTACAACACGGTCTGCCTTCCTGTCACATTTGTGTTCTTTAATACATTCACGCTGTGGAACACATTAAAAATTGGCTTCTCTTCAGCTTTCATAGAAAATGTGGAAATGTATCCTTCAGCTGAGAAAACTAAAATTCTTCTGTCATGAGCCTTGCATTAATGCTTATTATCTAACTAAATTTTAACATAAAAGAAACTGCAAAAAAAACGTACCTATTGATTGGTATCCCGTTTTCTTTATTTTAAACTATATAAAAGAATGGATTATTGTATAAAAGTATGCGGCTACTTTCGAATCTGCATACTTTTTGTTCCGATTGGTTGGTTGGTTTGAAATCTTTTTGCACAAAGCCATTCTTAGTCATACTGCTTCAAGCACATGGTACATTTTTCTCCCCAATTTCTTCAAAACGAAATATCATGATAGGGAAGAATTAGAATTGCATGTCAGTATCAGGACTACTTATTTTGGTGTTGAGAGATTAAGGAATCCTTTTCTTCAGTTAAATATTTTAAAAGATTATTTAAAATTATATGCCCAAATTTTTGGGTTTAGGAAGCAAATTTTTTTTTTCGAGATACTTTTATTTATCGGAATATTTTTACTGTCTTTGGACAATATTTTTAGTCGATTTTTTTTCTTTGTATCATTACTTTCTTTTCTTTTCGTTTTTTTTTTGTTGTTGATACATTAAAAAATTTCTTTCGCAGTTTTCGAATAAATTGTCTGAAATAAAAATAATTTTATACAGAAATCCAAAACTGCAGCAATTAAAAGAAATGAAGAAAGAACAAAAAAAATCAAGTTAAGTATTGTCATGCAATTATTTTTTGGTTTAAAAGTTCAATATTAAGCCTTTTAGTTTACTATTTTGAAGAAAAAAAACTATACATCCAAAGATTTTGAGTCTTTATGACAAAACTAAATTCAATTATTACTTTCCCATTTTTTTTCAAATTTTGAATATACTTATTAGTTTCTTATATTTAAATCGGGGATAAAAAAGAACTGTTATTCTTCGAGTGAATCTGTATGATAAATATAGATCTAAGAATTTAGGGCGCTTCGCAAAACCATTGGTTCAAAGATTTCAAAATAGAAGGAATTTAAAAATTAGATCACTGTTTTATCACTAATTTAACCATCTTGAAGTGAGAAACATTGGCAATTATTGTTTTTTTTTTCAATTCCTACTAATAGTTCACATTCTCCCT